>JAEHOE010000214.1:0-125546 GCA_016858145.1 Edaphochlamys debaryana | reverse complement strand
CCGCCGCCGCCGAACACGCCGCCGCCGCCGCCTCCTAACACGCCCCCGCCTCCTCCTCCGAACACTCCCCGCCGCCTCCGCCCAAACACTCCTCCCCCGCCGCCGACGAACACGCCGCCGCCGCCGCCTCCTAACACGCCCCCGCCTCCTCCTCCGAACACTCCCCCGCCGCCGCCGCCCAACACACCCTCCCCCGCCGCCGCCGCGACCCGCCGCCGCCGCCGCCTCCAACACCGCCCCCGCCTCCTCCTCCGAACACTTCCCCGCCGCCTCCGCCAAACTCCTCCCCGCCGCCGCCGAACACCCGCGCCGCCGCCTCCTAACACGCCCCGCCTCCTCCTACGAACACTCCCCCGCCGCCTCCGCCCAACACTCCTCCCCCGCCGCCGCCGAACACGCCGCCGCCGCCGCCTCCTAAACCGCCCCCGCCTCCTCCTCCGAACACTTCCCCGCCGCCTCAGCCAAACACTCCTCCCCCGCCGCCGCCGAACACGCCGCCGCCGCCGCCTCCTAACACGCCCCCGCCTCCTCCTCCGAACACTCCCCCGCGCCGCCCAACACTCCTCCCCGCCGCCGCCGCGAAACACGCCGCCGCCGCCGCCTCCTAACACGCCCCCCGCCTCCTCCTCCGAACACTCCCCCGCCCCTCCGCCCAACACTCCTCCCCCGCCGCCGCCGAACACGCCGCCGCCGCCGCCTCCTAACACCGCCCCGCCTCCTCCTCCGAACACTCCCCGCCGCCCCGCCCACCACTCCTCCCCCGCGCCGCCGCCGAACACGCCGCCGCCGCCGCCTCCTAAACACGCCCCCGCCTCCTCCTACGAACACTCCCCCGCCGCCTCCCAACACTCCTCCCCCGCCGCCGCCGAACACGCCGCCGCCGCCGCCTCCTAACACGCCCCGCCTCCTCCTCCGAACACTCCCCCGCCGCCTCCGCCCAACCCTCCTCCCCCGCCGCCGCCGAACACGACGCCGCCGCCGCCTCCTAACACGCCCCCGCCTCCTCCTCCGAACACTCCCCCGCCGCCCTCCGCCCAACACTCCTCCCCCGCCGCCGCCGAACACAGTCCGCCGCCGCCGCCTCTCCTAACACGCCCCCCGCCTCCTCCTCCGAACCACTCCCCCGCCGCCTCCGCCCAACAACTCCTCCCCGCCGCCGCGAACAACGCCGCCGCCCGCTCCGCCTCCTAACACGCCCCCGCCTCCTCCTCCGAACACTCCCCCGCCGCCTCCGCCCAACACTCCTCCCCCGCCGCCGCCGAACACGCCGCCGCCGCCGCCTCCTAACACGCCCCCGCCTCCTCCTCCGAACACTCCCCCCGCCGCCTCCGCCAACACTCCTCCCCCGCCGCCGCCGAACACGCCGCCGCCGCCGCCTCCTAACACGCCCCCCGCCTCCTCCTCCGAACACTCCCCCGCCGTCCGCCGCCCAACACTCCTCCCCCGCCGCCAGCGCGAACACGCCGCCGCCGCCGCCTCCTAACACGCCCCCGCCTCCTCCTCCGAACACTCCCCCCGCCGCCTCCGCCCAACACTCCTCCCCGCCGCCGCCGAACACCGCCGCCGCCGCCGCCTCCTAACACGCCCCACCGCCTCTCCTCCGAACACTCCCCCGCCGCCTCCGCCCAACACTCCTCCCCCGCCCGCCGCCCGAACACGCCGCCGCCGCCGCCTCCTAACACGCACCCGCCCCTCCCCCCCTCCTCCGAACACTCCCCCGCCGCCTCCGCCCAACACTCCTCCCCCGCCGCCGCCGAACACGCCGCCGCCGCCGCCTCCTAACACGCCCCCGCCTCCTCCTCCCGAACACTCCCCGCCGCCCCTCCGCCCACACACTCCTCCCCCGCCCGCCGCCCGAACACAGCCGCCGCCGCCCGCCTCCTGAACACGCCCCCTGCCTCCTCCCTCCTCCCTCCTTCCTCCGAAACCTCTCCCCCGCCGCCTCCGCCCACACATCCTTCCCCCCGCCGCCGCCGAACAACACGCCTCCGCCGCCGCCTCCGAACACGCCCCCGCCTCCTCCTCCCAACACTCCCCCGCCGCCAGCCGCCCCAACACTCCTCCCCCGCCGCCGCCGTCCGAAACACGCCGCCCGCCGCCCGCCTCCTAACCACGCCCCCGCCTCCTCCTACCGAAACACTCCCCACCTGCCGCCTCCCCCAAACACTCCTCCCCCGCCGCAGCCGAACAACGCCGCCGCCTGCCGCCGCCTAACACGCCCCCCGCCTCCTCCTCAGAACACTCCCCCGCCGCCTTCCGCCCCACACTTCCTCCCCCCCGCCGCCGCAGAACCACGGCCGCCGCCGGCCCCCTCCCCTAACACGCCCCCGCCTCCTCCTCCGACACTCCCCCGCCGCCTCCGCCCAACACTCCTCCCCCGCCGCCGCCGAACACGCCGCCGCCGCCGCCTCCTAACACGCCCCCGCCTCCTCCTCCGAACACTCCCCCGCCGCCTCCGCCCAACACTCCCCCCCCGCCGCCGCCGAACACACCGGCGCCGCCGCCTCCTAACACGTCCCCCGCCTCCTCCTCCGAACACTCCCCCCGCCGCCTCCGCCCAACACTCCTCCCCCCGCCGCCGCCGAACACGGCCGCCGCCGCCGCCTCCTAACAACGCCCCCGCCTCCTCCTCCGAACACTCCCCCGCCGCCTCCGCCCAACACTCCTCCCCCCCCGCCGCCCGCCGAACCGCCGCCGCCGCCGCCTCCTAACAACGCCCCCGCCTCCTCCCCTACCGAACACTCCCCCCGCCGCCTCCGCCACAACCCTCCTCCCACCGCCGCCGCCGAACACGCCCGCCGCCGCCGCCTCCTAACACGCCACCCCCCGCCTCCTCCTCCGAACACTCCCCCGCCGCCTCCGCCCAACACTCCTCCCCCGCCGCCGCCGAACACGCCGCCGCCGCCGCCTCCTAACACGCCCCCGCCTCCTCCTCCGAACACTCCCCCGCCGCCTCCGCCCAACACTCCTCCCCCGCCGCCGCCGAACACGCCGCCGCCGCCGCCTCCCTAACACGCCCCCCGCCTCCTCCTCCGAACACTCCCCCGCCGCCTCCGCCCAACACTCCTCCCCCGCCGCCGCCGAACACGCCGCCCGCCGCCGCCTCCTAACACGCCCCCGCCTCCTCCTCCGAAACACTCCCCCGCCGCCTCCGCCCAACACTCCTCCCCCCCGCCCGCCGCCGAACACGCCGCCGCGCCGCCTCCTAACACCGCCCCGCCTCCTCCTCCGAACACTCCCCCGCCGCCTCCGCCCAACACTCCTCCCCCGCCGCCGCCGAACACGCCGCCGCCGCCGCCTCCTAACACGCCCCGCCTCCTCCTCCGAACACTCCCCCGCCGCCTCCGCCCAACACTCCTCCCCCGCCGCCGCCGAACACGCCGCCGCCGCCGCCTCCTAACACGCCCCCGCCTCCTCCTCCGAACACTCCCCCGCCGCCTCCGCCCAACACTCCTCCCCCGCCGCCGCCGAACACGCCGCCGCCGCCGCCTCCTAACACGCCCCCTCCTCCTCCTCCGAACACTCCCCCCGCCGCCTCCGCCCAACACTCCACCCCCGCCGCCGCCGAACACGCCGCCGACCGCCGCCTCCTAACACGCCCCCCGCCTCCTCCTCCGAACACTCCCCCGCCGCCTCCGCCCAACACTCCTCCCCCGCCGCCGCCGAACACGCCGCCGCCGCCGCCCTCCTAACCCGCCCCCGCCCTCCTCCTCCGAACACTCCCCCGCCGCCTCCGCCCAACACTCCTCCCCCGCCGCCGCCGAACACGCCGCCGCCGCCGAGCCGCCGCTCCTACTCCCGAACACGCCCCCCGCCTCCTCCTCCGAACACTCCCCGCCGCCGCCGCCCAACACTCCTCCCCGCCGCCGCCGAACACGCCGCCGCCGCCGCCTCCTAACACGCCCCCGCCTCCTCCTCCGAACACTCCCCCCGCCGCCTCCGCCCAACACTCCTCCCCGCCGCCGCCGCCGAAACACGCCGCCGCCGCCGCCTCCTAACACGCCCCCCGCCTCCTCCTCCGAACACTCCCCCGCCGCCTCCGCCCAACACTCCTCCCCCGCCGCCGCCGAACACGCCGCCGCCGCCGCCTCCTAACAACGCCCCCGCCTCCTCCTCCGAACACTCCCCCGCCGCCTCCGCCCAACACTCCTCCCCCCGCCGCCGCCGAACACGCCGCCGCCGCCGCCTCCTAACACGCCCCCGCCTCCTCCTCCGAACACTCCCCCGCCGCCTCCGCCCAACACTCCTCCCCCGCCGCCGCCGAACACGCCGCCGCCGCCGCCTCCTAACACGCCCCCGCCTCCTCCTCCGAACACTCCCCCGCCGCCTCCGCCCAACACTCCTCCCCCCGCCGCCGCCGAACACGCCGCCGCCGCCGCCTCCTAACACGCCCCCGCCTCCTCCTCCGAACACTCCCCCGCCGCCTCCGCCCAACACTCCTCCCCCCGCGCCGCCGAACACGCCGCCGCCGCCGCCTCCTAACACGCCCCCGCCTCCTCCTCCGAACACTCCCCCGCCGCCTCCGCCCAACACTCCTCCCCCTCCGCCGCCCGAACACGCGCCGCCGCCGCCTCCTAACACGCCCCCGCCTCCTCCTCCGAACACTCCCCCGCCGCCTCCGCCCCAACACTCCTCCCCCGCCGCCGCCGAACACGCCGCCGCCGCCGCCCTCCTAACACGCCCCCGCCTCCTCCTCCGAACACTCCCCCCCGCCGCCTCCGCCCAACACTCCTCCCCCGCCGCCGCGCGAACACGCCGCCGCCGCCGCCCTCCTAAACGCCCCCGCCTCCTCCTCCCGAACACTCCCCCGCCGCCTCCGCCCAACACTCCTCCCCCGCCGCCGCCGAACACGCCGCCGCCGCCGCCTCCTAACACGCCCCCCCGCCTCCTCCTCCGAACACTCCCCCCCGCCGCCTCCGCCCAACACTCCTCCCCCGCCGCCGCCGAACACGCCGCCGCCGCCGCCTCCTAACACCACGCCCCCGCCTCCTCCTCCGAACACTCCCCCGCCGCCTCCGCCAACACTCCTCCCCCGCCGCCGCCGAACACGCCGCCGCCGCCGCCTCCTAACACGCCCCCGCCTCCTCCTCCGAACACTCCCCCGCCCGCCTCCGCCCAACACTCCTCCCCCGCCGCCGCCGAACACGCCGCCGCCGCCGCCTCCTAACACGCCCCCGCCTCCTCCTCCCGAACACTCCCCCGCCGCCTCCGCCCAACACTCCTCCCCCGCCCGCCGCCGAACACGCCGCCGCCGCCGCCTCCTAACACGCCCCCGCCTCCTCCTCCGAACACTCCCCGCTCCCCACTCCACCGCCGCCTCCGCCCAACACTCCTCCCCACGCCGCCGCCGAACACGCCGCCGCCGCCGCCTCCCTAACACGCCCCCGCCCTCCCTCCTCCGAACACTCCCCCGCCGCCTCCGCCCAACACTCCTCCCCCCCGCCGCCGCCGAACACGCCGCCGCCGCCGCCTCCCTAACACGCCCCCGCCTCCTCCTCCGAACACTCCCCCGCCGCCTCCGCCCAACACTCCTCCCCCGCCGCCGCCGAACACGCCGCCGCGCCGCCTCCTAAACACGCCCCCCGCCTCCTCCTCCGAACACTCCCCCGCCGCCTCCGCCCAACACTCCCTCCCCCGCCGCCGCCGAACACGCCGCCGCCGCCGCCTCCTAACACCGCCCCCGGCCTCCTCCTCCGAACACTCCCCCGCAGCCTCCGCCCCAACACTCCTCCCCCCCGCCGCCGCCGAACACGCCGCCGCCGCCGCCTCCTAACACAGCCCCCGCCTCCTCCTGCCGAACCTCCCCCGCCCCCGCCTCCGCCCAACACTCCTCCCCCGGCCGCCGCCCGAACACGCCGCCGCCGCCGCCTCCTACACACGCCGCGCCCCCGCCTCCTCCTCCGAACACTCCCCCGCCCCGCCTCCGCCCAACACTCCTCCCCCGCCGCCGCCGAACACGCCGCCGCCGCCCGCCGCCTCCTAACACGCCACCCCCCGACCTCCTCCTCCGAACACTCTCCCCCGCCGCCTCCGCCCAACACTTCCTCCCCCGCCGCCGCCGAACACGCCGCCGCCGCGCCTCCTACACGCCCACCGCCTCCTCCTCCGAACACTTCCCCCCGCCGCCTCCGCCCAACACTCCTCCCCCGCCGCCGCCGAACACGCCGCCGCCGCCGCCTCCTAACACGCCCCCGCCTCCTCCTCCGAACACTCCCCCGCCGCCTCCCGCCCAACCTCCTCCACCCGCCGCCGCCCGAACACGCCGCCGCCGCCGCCTCCTAACACGCCCCCGCCTCCCTCCTCCGAACACCTCCCCCCGCCGCCGCCCCGCCCAACACTCCTCCCCCGCCGCCGCCGAACACGCCGCCGCCGCCGCCTCCTAACACGCCCCCCGCCTCCTCCTCCGAACACTCCCCCGCCGCCTCCGCCCAACACTCCTCCCCCGCCCGCCGCCGAACACGCCGCCGCCCGCCGCCTCCTAACCCGCCCCCGCCTCCGAACACGCCCCCGCCTCCTCCTCCGAACACTCCCCCGCCGCCTCCGCCCACACTCCTCCCCCGCCGCCGCCGAACACGCCGCCGCCGCCGCCTCCTAACACGCCCCCCGCCTCCTCCTCCGAACACTCCCCCGCCGCCTCCGCCCAACACTCCTCCCCCGCCGCCGCCGAACACGCCGCCGCCGCCGCCTCCTAACACGCCCCCGCCTCCTCCTCCGAACACTTCCCCCGCCGCCCTCCGCCCAACACTCCTCCCCCCGCCGCCGCCGAACACGCCGCCGCCGCCGCCTCCTAACACGCCCCCGCCCTCCTCCTCCGAACACTCCCCCGCCGCCTCCGCCCAACACTCCTCCCCCGCCGCCGCCGAACACGCCGCCGCCGCCGCCGCCTCCTAACACGCCCCCGCCTCCTCCTCCGAACACTCCCCCCGCCGCCTCCGCCCAACACTCCTCCCCCGCCGCCGCCGAACACGCCGCCGCCGCCGCCTCCTAACACGCCCCCGCCTCCTCCTCCGAACACTCCCCCGCCGCCTCCGCCCAACACTCCTCCCCCGCCGCCGCCGAACACGGCCGCCGCCGCCGCCTCCTAACTACGCCCCCGCCTCCTCCTCCGAACACTCCCCCGCCGCCTCCGCCCAACACTCCTCCCCCGCCGCCGCCGAACACGCCGCCGCCGCCGCCTCCTAACACGCCCCCGCCTCCTCCTCCGAACACTCCCCCGCCGCCTCCGCCCAACACTCCTCCCCCGCCGCCGCCGAACACGCCGCCGCCGCCGCCTCCTAACACGCCCCCGCCTCCTCCTCCGAACACTCCCCCGCCGCCTCCGCCCAACACTCCTCCCCCGCCGCCGCCGAACACGCCGCCGCCGCCGCCTCCTAACACGCCCCCGCCTCCTCCTCCGAACACTCCCCCGCCGCCTCCGCCCAACACTCCTCCCCCGCCGCCGCCGAACACGCCGCCGCCGCCGCCTCCTAACACGCCCCCGCCTCCTCCTCCGAACACTCCCCCGCCGCCTCCGCCCAACACTCCTCCCCCGCCGCCGCCGAACACGCCGCCGCCGCCGCCTCCCTAACACGCCCCCGCCTCCTCCTCCGAACACTCCCCCGCCGCCTCCGCCCAACACTCCTCCCCCGCCGCCGCCGAACACGCCGCCGCCGCCGCCTCCCTAACACGCCCCCCGCCTCCTCCTCCGAACACTCCCCGCCGCCTCCGCCCAACACTCCTCCCCCGCCGCCGCCGAACACGCCGCCGCCGCCGCCTCCTAACACGCCCCCGCCTCCTCCTCCGAACACTCCCCCGCCGCCTCCGCCCAACACTCCTCCCCCGCCGCCGCCGCCGAACACGCCGCCGCCGCCGCCTCCTAACACGCCCCCCGCCTCCTCCTCCGAACACTCCCCCGCCGCCTCCGCCCAACACTCCTCCCCCGCCGCCGCCGAACACGCCGCCGCCGCCGCCTCCTAACACGCCCCCGCCTCCTCCTCCGAACACTCCCCCGCCGCCTCCGCCCAACACTCCTCCCCCGCCGCCGCCGAACACGCCGCCGCCGCCGCCTCCTAACACGCCCCCCGCCTCCTCCTCCGAACACTCCCCCCGCCGCCTCCGCCCAACACTCCTCCCCCGCCGCCGCCGAACACGCCGCCGCCGCCGCCTCCTAACACGCCCCCGCCTCCTCCTCCGAACCACTCCCCGCCGCCTCCGCCCAACACTCCTCCCCCGCCGCCGCCCGAACACGCCGCCGCCGCCGCCTCCTAACACGCCCCCGCCTCCTCCTCCGAACACTCCCCCGCCGCCTCCGCCCAACACTCCTCCCCCGCCGCCGCCGAACACGCCGCCGCCGCCGCCGCCTCCTAACACGCCCCCGCCTCCTCCTCCGAACACTCCCCCGCCGCCTCCGCCCAACACTCCTCCCCCGCCGCCGCCGAACACGCCGCCGCCGCCGCCTCCTAACACGCCCCCCGCCTCCTCCTCCGAACACTCCCCCGCCGCCTCCGCCCAACACTCCTCCCCCGCCGCCGCCGAACACGCCGCCGCCGCCGCCTCCTAACACGCCCCCGCCTCCTCCTCCGAACACTCCCCCGCCGCCTCCGCCCAACACTCTCCCCCGCCGCCGCCGAACACGCCGCCCGCCGCCGCCTCCTAACACGCCCCCGCCTCCTCCTCCGAACACTCCCCCGCCGCCTCCGCCCAACACTCCTCCCCCGCCGCCGCCCGAACACGCCGCCGCCGCCGCCTCCTAACACGCCCCCGCCTCCTCCTCCGAACACTCCCCCGCCGCCTCCGCCCAACACTCCTCCCCCCGCCGCCGCCGAACACGCCGCCGCCGCCGCCTCCTAACACGCCCCCGCCTCCTCCTCCGAACACATCCCCCGCCGCCTCCGCCCAACACTCCTCCCCCCGCCGCCGCCGAACACGCCGCCGCCGCCGCCTCCTAACACGCCCCCGCCTCCCTCCTCCGAACACTCCCCCGCCGGCCTCCGCCCAACACTCCTCCCCCGCCGCCGCCGAACACGCCGCCGCCGCCGCCTCCCTAACACGCCCCCGCCTCCTCCTCCGAACACTCCCCCGCCGCCTCCGCCCAACACTCCTCCCCCCCCCGCCGCCGCCGCCGAACACGCCGCCGCCGCCGCCTCCTAACAACACGCCCCCCGCCTCCTCCTCCTGAACACTCCCCCCGCCGCCTCCGCCCACACTCCTCCCCCGCCGCCGCCGAACCTCCCCCCCACGCCGCCGCCGCCGCCTCCTAACACGCCCCCGCCTCCTCCTCCGAACACTCCCCCCCGCCGCCTCCGCCCAACACTCCTCCCCCCCCGCCGCCGCCGAACACGCCGCCAGCCGCCGCCTCCTAACACGAGCCCCCCGCCTCCTCCTTCCGAACACTCCCCCGCCGCCTCCCGCCCAACACTCCTCCCCCGCCGCCCGCCGAACACGCCGCCGCCGCCGCCTCCTAACACGCCCCCGCCTCCTCCTCCGAACACTCCCCCGCCGCCTCCGCCCAACACTCCTCCCCCCGCCGGCCGCCGAACACGCCGCCGCCGCCGCCTCCTAACACGCCCCCGCCTCCTCCCTCCGAACACTCCCCCGCCGCCTCCGCCCAACACTCCCTCCCCGCCGCCGCCGAACACGCCGCCGCCGCCGCCTCCTAACACGCCCCCGCCTCCTCCTCCGAACACTCCCCCGCCGCCTCCGCCCAACACTCCTCCCCCGCCGCCGCCGAACACGCCGCCGCCGCCGCCTCCTAACACGCCCCCGCCTCCTCCTCCGAACACTCCCCGCCGCCTCCGCCCAACACTCCTCCCCCGCCGCCGCCGAACACGCCGCCGCCGCCGCCTCCTAACCACGCCCCCGCCTCCTCCTCCGAACACTCCCCCGCCGCCTCCGCCCAACCACTCCTCCCCCGCCGCCGCCGAACACGCCGCCGCCGCCGCCTCCTAACACGCCCCCCGCCTCCTCCTCCGAACACGCCCCCGCCGCCTCCGCCAACACTCCTCCCCCCGCCGCCGCCGAACACGCCGCCGCCGCCGCCTCCTAACACGCCCCCGCCTCCTCCTCCGAACACTCCCCCCGCCGCCTCCGCCCAACACTCCTCCCCCGCCGCCGCCGAACACGCCGCCGCCGCCGCCTCCTAACACGCCCCCGCCTCCTCCTCCGAACACTCCCCCGCCCGCCTCCGCCCAACACTCCTCCCCCGCCGCCGCCGAACACGCCGCCGCCGCCCGCCTCCTAACACGCCCCCGCCTCCTCCTCCGAACACTCCCCCCGCCGCCTCCGCCCAACACTCCTCCCCCCGCCGCCGCCGAACACGCCGCCGCCGCCGCCTCCTAACACGCCCCCGCCTCCTCCTCCGAACACTCCCCCGCCGCCTCCGCCCAACACTCCTCCCCCCGCCGCCGCCGAACACGCCGCCGCCGCCGCCTCCTAACACGCCCCCCGCCTCCTCCTCCGAACACTCCCCCCGCCGCCTCCGCCCAACCACTCCTCCCCCGCCGCCGCCGAACACGCCGCCGCCGCCGCCTCCTAACACGCCCCCCGCCTCCTCCTCCGAACACTCCCCCGCCGCCTCCGCCCAACAATCCTCCCCCCCGCCGCCCGCCGAACACGCCGCCGCCGCCGCCTCCTAACACGCCCCCGCCTCCTCCTCCGAACACTCCCCCGCCGCCTCCGCCCAACACTCCTCCCCCGCCGCCGCCGAACACGCCGCCGCCGCCGCCTCCTAAACACGCCCCCGCCTCCTCCTCCGAACACTCCCCCGCCGCCTCCCGCCCCAACACTCCTCCCCCGCCGCCGCCGAACACGCCGCCGCCGCCGCCTCCTAACACGCCCCCGCCTCCTCCTCCGAACACTCCCCCGCCGCCTCCGCCCAACACTCCTCCCCCGCCGCCGCCGAACACGCCGCCGCCGCCGCCTCCTAACACGCCCCCGCCTCCTCCTCCGAACACTCCCCCGCCGCCTCCGCCCAACACTCCTCCCCCGCCGCCGCCGAACACGCCGCCGCCGCCGCCTCCTAACACGCCCCCGCCTCCTCCTCCGAACACTCCCCCGCCGCCTCCGCCCAACACTCCTCCCCCGCCGCCGCCGAACACGCCGCCGCCGCCGCCTCCTAACACGCCCCCGCCTCCTCCTCCGAACACTCCCCCGCCGCCTCCGCCCAACACTCCTCCCCCGCCGCCGCCGAACACGCCGCCGCCGCCGCCTCCTAACACGCCCCCGCCCTCCTCCTCCGAACACTCCCCCGCCGCCTCCGCCCAACACTCCTCCCCCGCCGCCGCCGAACACGCCGCCGCCGCCGCTCCTAACACGCCCCCGCCTCCTCCTCCGAACACTCCCCCGCCGCCTCCGCCCAACACTCCTCCCCCGCCGCCGCCGAACACGCCGCCGCCGCCGCCTCCTAACACGCCCCCGCCTCCTCCTCCGAACACTCCCCCGCCGCCTCCGCCCAACACTCCTCCCCCGCCGCCGCCGAACACGCCGCCGCCGCCGCCTCCTAACACGCCCCCGCCTCCTCCTCCGAACACTCCCCCGCCGCCTCCGCCCAACACTCCTCCCCCGCCGCCGCCCGACACGCCGCCGCCGCCGCCTCCTAACACGCCCCCGCCTCCTCCTCCGAACACTCCCCCGCCGCCTCCGCCCCAACACTCCTCCCCCGCCGCCGCCGAACACGCCGCCGCCGCCGCCTCCTAACACGCCCCCGCCTCCTCCTCCGAACACTCCCCCGCCGCCTCCGCCCAACACTCCTCCCCCGCCGCCGCCGAACACGCCGCCGCCGCCGCCTCCTAACACGCCCCCGCCTCCTCCTCCGAACACTCCCCCGCCGCCTCCGCCCAACACTCCTCCCCCGCCGCCGCCGAACACGCCGCCGCCGCCGCCTCCTAACACGCCCCCGCCTCCTCCTCCGAACACTCCCCCGCCGCCTCCGCCCAACACTCCTCCCCCGCCGCCGCCGAACACGCCGCCGCCGCCGCCTCCTAACACGCCCCCGCCTCCTCCTCCGAACACTCCCCCGCCGCCTCCGCCCCAACACTCCTCCCCCCGCCGCCGCCGAACACGCCGCCGCCGCCGCCTCCTAACACGCCCCCGCCTCCTCCTCCGAACACTCCCCGCCGCCTCCGCCCAACACTCCTCCCCCGCCGCCGCCGGAACACGCCGCCGCCGCCGCCTCCTAACACGCCCCCGCCTCCTCCTCCGAAACACTCCCCCGCCGCCTCCGCCCACACTCCTCCCCCGCCCGCCGCCGCCGCCGAACCCGCCGCCGCCGCCGCCTCCTAACACCGCCCCCGCCTCCTCCTCCGAACACTCCCCCCGCCGCCTCCGCCCACACTCCTCCCCCGCCGCCGCCGAAACGCCGCCGCCGCCGCCTCCTAACACGCCCCCGCCTCCTCCTCCGAACACTCCCCCGCCGCCTCCGCCCAACACTCCTCCCCCGCCGCCGCCGAACACGCCGCCGCCGCCGCCTCCTAACACGCCCCCGCCTCCTCCTCCGAACACTCCCCCGCCGCCTCCGCCCAACACTCCTCCCCCGCCGCCGCCGAACACGCCGCCGCCGCCGCGCCTCCTAACACGCCCCCGCCTCTCCGCCGAACACTCCCCCGCCGCCTCCGCCCAACACTCCTCCCCGCCGCCGCCGAACACGCCGCCGCCGCCGCCTCCTAACACGCCCCCCGCCTCCTCCTCCGAACACTCCCCCGCCGCCTCCGCCCAACACTCCTCCCCCGCCGCCGCCGAACACGCCGCCGCCGCCGCCTCCTAACACGCCCCCGCCTCCTCCTCCGAACACTCCCCCGCCGCCTCCGCCCAACACTCCCCCGCCGCCGCCGCCGAAACACGCCGCCGCCCGCCGCCTCCTAACACGCCCCCGCCTCCTCCTCCGAACACTCCCCCGCCGCCTCCGCCCAACACTCCTCCCCCGCCGCCGCCGAACACGCCGCCGCCGCCGCCTCCTAACACGCCCCCCCGCCTCCTCCTCCGAACACTCCCCCGCCGCCTCCGCCCAACACTCCTCCCCCGCCGCCGCCGAACACGCCGCCGCCGCCGCCTCCTAACACGCCCCCGCCTCCTCCTCCGAACACTCCCCCCGCCGCCTCCGCCCAACACTCCTCCCCCGCCGCCGCCGAACACGCCGCCGCCGCCGCCTCCTAACACGCCCCCGCCTCCTCCTCCGAACACTCCCCCGCCGCCTCCGCCCAACACTCCTCCCCCCGCCGCCGCCGAACACGCCGCCGCCGCCGCCTCCTAACACGCCCCCGCCTCCTCCTCCGAACACTCCCCCGCCGCCTCCGCCCAACACTCCTCCCCCGCCGCCGCCGAACACGCCGCCGCCGCCGCCTCCTAACACGCCCCCGCCTCCTCCTCCGAACACTCCCCCGCCGCCTCCGCCCAACACTCCTCCCCCGCCGCCGCCGAACACGCCGCCGCCGCCGCCTCCTAACACGCCCCCGCCTCCTCCTCCGAACACTCCCCCCGCCGCCTCCGCCCAACACTCCTCCCCCGCCGCCGCCGAACACGCCGCCGCCGCCGCCTCCTAACACGCCCCCGCCTCCTCCTCCGAACACTCCCCCGCCGCCTCCGCCCAACACTCCTCCCCCGCCGCCGCCGAACACGCCGCCGCCGCCGCCTCCTAACACGCCCCCGCCTCCTCCTCCGAACACTCCCCCGCCGCCTCCGCCCAACACTCCTCCCCCGCCGCCGCCGAACACGCCGCCGCCGCCGCCTCCTAACACGCCCCCGCCTCCTCCTCCGAACACTCCCCCGCCGCCTCCGCCCAACACTCCTCCCCCCGCCGCCGCCGAACACGCCGCCGCCGCCGCCTCCTAACACGCCCCCGCCTCCTCCTCCGAACACTCCCCCGCCGCCTCCGCCCAACACTCCTCCCCCGCCGCCGCCGAACACGCCGCCGCCGCCGCCTCCTAACACGCCCCCGCCTCCTCCTCCGAACACTCCCCCGCCGCCTCCGCCCAACACTCCTCCCCCGCCGCCGCCGAACACGCCGCCGCCGCCGCCTCCTAACACGCCCCCCGCCTCCTCCTCCGAACACTCCCCCGCCGCCTCCGCCCAACACTCCTCCCCCGCCGCCGCCGAACACGCCGCCGCCGCCGCCTCCTAACACGCCCCCGCCTCCTCCTCCGAACACTCCCCCGCCGCCTCCGCCCAACACTCCTCCCCCGCCGCCGCCGAACACGCCGCCGCCGCCGCCTCCTAACACGCCCCCGCCTCCTCCTCCGAACACTCCCCCGCCGCCTCCGCCCAACACTCCTCCCCCGCCGCCGCCGAACACGCCGCCGCCGCCGCCTCCTAACACGCCCCCGCCTCCTCCTCCGAACACTCCCCCGCCCGCCTCCGCCCAACACTCCTCCCCCGCCGCCGCCGAACACGCCGCCGCCGCCGCCTCCTAACACGCCCCCGCCTCCTCCTCCGAACACTCCCCCGCCGCCTCCGCCCAACACTCCTCCCCCGCCGCCGCCGAACACGCCGCCGCCGCCGCCTCCTAACACGCCCCCCGCCTCCTCCTCCGAACACTCCCCCGCCGCCTCCGCCCAACACTCCTCCCCCGCCGCCGCCGAACACGCCGCCGCCGCCGCCTCCTAACACGCCCCCGCCTCCTCCTCCGAACACTCCCCCGCCGCCTCCGCCCAACACTCCTCCCCCGCCGCCGCCGAACACGCCGCCGCCGCCGCCTCCTAACACGCCCCCGCCTCCTCCTCCGAACACTCCCCCGCCGCCTCCGCCCAACACTCCTCCCCCGCCGCCGCCGAACACGCCGCCGCCGCCGCCTCCTAACACGCCCCCGCCTCCTCCTCCGAACACTCCCCCGCCGCCTCCGCCCAACACTCCTCCCCCGCCGCCGCCGAACACGCCGCCGCCGCCGCCTCCTAACACGCCCCCGCCTCCTCCTCCGAACACTCCCCCGCCGCCTCCGCCCAACACTCCTCCCCCCGCCGCCGCCGAAACACGCCGCCGCCGCCGCCTCCTAACACGCCCCCCGCCTCCTCCTCCGAACACTCCCCCGCCGCCTCCGCCCAACACTCCTCCCCCGCCGCCGCCGAACACGCCGCCGCCGCCGCCTCCTAACACGCCCCCGCCCTCCTCCTCCGAACACTCCCCCGCCGCCTCCGCCCAACACTCCTCCCCCGCCGCCGCCGAACACGCCGCCGCCGCCGCCTCCTAACACGCCCCCGCCTCCTCCTCCGAACACTCCCCCGCCGCCTCCGCCCCAACACTCCTCCCCCGCCGCCGCCGAACACGCCGCCGCCGCCGCCCTCCTAACACGCCCCCGCCTCCTCCTCCGAACACTCCCCCGCCGCCTCCGCCCAACACTCCTCCCCCGCCGCCGCCGAACACGCCGCCGCCGCCGCCTCCTAACACGCCCCCGCCTCCTCCTCCGAACACTCCCCCGCCGCCTCCGCCCAACACTCCTCCCCCGCCGCCGCCGAACACGCCGCCGCCGCCGCCTCCTAACACGCCCCCGCCTCCTCCTCCGAACACTCCCCCGCCGCCTCCGCCCAACACTCCTCCCCCGCCGCCGCCGAACACGCCGCCGCCGCCGCCTCCTAACACGCCCCCGCCTCCTCCTCCGAACACTCCCCCGCCGCCTCCGCCCCAACACTCCTCCCCCGCCGCCGCCGAACACGCCGCCGCCGCCGCCTCCTAACACGCCCCCGCCTCCTCCTCCGAACACTCCCCCGCCGCCTCCGCCCAACACTCCTCCCCCGCCGCCGCCGAACACGCCGCCGCCGCCGCCTCCTAACACGCCCCCGCCTCCTCCTCCGAACACTCCCCCGCCGCCTCCGCCCCAACACTCCTCCCCCGCCGCCGCCGAACACGCCGCCGCCGCCGCCTCCTAACACGCCCCCGCCTCCTCCTCCGAACACTCCCCCGCCGCCTCCGCCCAACACTCCTCCCCCGCCGCCGCCGAACACGCCGCCGCCGCCGCCTCCTAACACGCCCCCGCCTCCTCCTCCGAACACTCCCCCGCCGCCTCCGCCCAACACTCCTCCCCCGCCGCCGCCGAACACGCCGCCGCCGCCGCCCTCCTAACACGCCCCCGCCTCCTCCTCCGAACACTCCCCCGCCGCCTCCGCCCAACACTCCTCCCCCGCCGCCGCCGAACACGCCGCCGCCGCCGCCTCCTAACACGCCCCCCGCCTCCTCCTCCGAACACTCCCCCGCCGCCTCCCGCCCAACACTCCTCCCCCGCCGCCGCCGAACACGCCGCCGCCGCCGCCTCCTAACACGCCCCCCGCCTCCTCCTCCGAACACTCCCCCGCCGCCTCCGCCCAACACTCCTCCCCCGCCGCCGCCGAACACGCCGCCGCCGCCGCCTCCTAACACGCCCCCGCCTCCTCCTCCGAACACTCCCCCGCCGCCTCCGCCCAACACTCCTCCCCCGCCGCCGCCGAACACGCCGCCGCCGCCGCCTCCTAACACGCCCCCGCCTCCTCCTCCGAACACTCCCCCGCCGCCTCCGCCCAACACTCCTCCCCCGCCGCCGCCGAACACGCCGCCGCCGCCGCCTCCTAACACGCCCCCGCCTCCCTCCTCCGAACACTCCCCCGCCGCCTCCGCCCAACACTCCTCCCCCGCCGCCGCCGAACACGCCGCCGCCGCCGCCTCCTAACACGCCCCCGCCTCCTCCTCCGAACACTCCCCCGCCGCCTCCGCCCCAACAACTCCTCCCCCGCCGCCGCCGAACACGCCGCCGCCCGCCGCCTCCTAACACGCCCCCCGCCTCCTCCTCCGAACACTCCCCCGCCGCCTCCGCCCAACACTCCTCCCCCCGCCGCCGCCGAACACGCCGCCGCCGCCGCCCCTCCTAACACGCCCCCGCCTCCTCCTCCGAACACTCCCCCGCCGCCTCCGCCCAACACTCCTCCCCCGCCGCCGCCGAACACGCCGCCGCCGCCGCCTCCTAACACGCCCCCCGCCTCCTCCTCCGAACACTCCCCCGCCGCCTCCGCCCAACACTCCTCCCCCGCCGCCGCCGAACACGCCGCCGCCGCCGCCTCCTAACACGCCCCCGCCTCCTCCTCCGAACACTCCCCCGCCGCCTCCGCCCAACACTCCTCCCCCGCCGCCGCCGAACACGCCGCCGCCGCCGCCTCCTAACACGCCCCCGCCTCCTCCTCGAACACTCCCCCGCCGCCTCCGCCCAACACTCCTCCCCCGCCGCCGCCGAACACGCCGCCGCCGCCGCCTCCCTAACACGCCCCCGCCTCCTCCTCCGAACACTCCCCCCGCCGCCTCCGCCCAACACTCCTCCCCCGCCGCCGCCGAACACGCCGCCGCCGCCGCCTCCTAACACGCCCCCGCCTCCTCCTCCGAACACTCCCCCGCCGCCTCCGCCCAACACTCCTCCCCCGCCGCCGCCGAACACGCCGCCGCCGCCGCCTCCTAACACGCCCCCGCCTCCTCCTCCGAACACTCCCCCGCCGCCTCCGCCCAACACTCCTCCCCCGCCGCCGCCGAACACGCCGCCGCCGCCGCCTCCTAACACGCCCCCGCCTCCTCCTCCGAACTACTCCCCCGCCGCCTCCACCCCGCAAGCCCCCCCCGCCGCCGCCGAACACGCCGCCGCCGCCGCCTCCTAACACGCCCCCGCCTCCTCCTCCGAACACTCCCCCGCCGCCTCCGCCCAACACTCCTCCCCCGCCGCCGCCGAACACGCCGCCGCCGCCGCCTCCTAACACGCCCCCCGCCTCCTCCTCCGAACACTCCCCCGCCGCCTCCGCCCAACACTCCTCCCGCCGCCGCCGCCGAACACGCCGCCGCCGCCGCCTCCTAACACGCCCCCGCCTCCTCCTCCGAACACTCCCCCCCGCCGCCTCCGCCCAACACTCCTCCCCCGCCGCCGCCGAACACGCCGCCGCCGCCGCCTCCTAACACGCCCCCGCCTCCTCCTCCGAAACACTCCCCCGCCGCCTCCGCCCAACACTCCTCCCCCGCCGCCGCCGAACACGCCGCCGCCGCCGCCTCCTAACACGCCCCCGCCTCCTCCTCCGAACACTCCCCCGCCGCCTCCGCCCAACACTCCTCCCCCGCCGCCGCCGAACACGCCGCCGCCGCCGCCTCCTAACACGCCCCCGCCTCCTCCTCCGAACACTCCCCCGCCGCCTCCGCCCAACTCTCCTCCCCCGCCGCCGCCGAAGACGCCGCCGCCGCCGCCTCCTAACACGCCCCCGCCTCCTCCTCCGAACACTCCCCCGCCGCCTCCGCCCAACACTCCTCCCCCGCCGCCGCCGAACACGCCGCCGCCGCCGCCTCCTAACACGCCCCCGCCTCCTCCTCCGAACACTCCCCCGCCGCCTCCGCCCAACACTCCTCCCCCGCCGCCGCCGAACACGCCGCCGCCGCCGCCTCCTAACACGCCCCCGCCTCCTCCTCCGAACACTCCCCGCCGCCTCCGCCCAACACTCCTCCCCCGCCGCCGCCGAACACGCCGCCGCCGCCGCCTCCTAACACGCCCCCGCCTCCTCCTCCGAACACTCCCCCGCCGCCTCCGCCCAACACTCCCTCCCCCGCCGCCGCCGAACACGCCGCCGCCGCCGCCTCCTAACACGCCCCCGCCTCCTCCTCCGAAATACTCCCCCGCCGCCTCCGCCCAACACTCCTCCGCCGCCGCCGCCGAACACGCCGCCGCCGCCGCCTCCTAACACGCCCCCGCCTCCTCCTCCGAACACTCCCCCGCCGCCTCCGCCCAACACTCCCCCCCCGCCGCCGCCGAACACGCCGCCGCCGCCGCCTCCTAACACGCCCCCGCCTCCTCCTCCGAACACTCCCCCACCGCCTCCAGCCAACACTCCTCCCCCGCCGCCGCCGAACACGCCGCCGCCGCCGCCTCCTAACACGCCCCCGCCTCCTCCTCCGAACACTCCCCCGCCGCCTCCGCCCAACACTCCTCCCCCGCCGCCGCCGAACACGCCGCCGCCGCCGCCTCCTAACACGCCCCCGCCTCCTCCTCCGAACACTCCCCCGCCGCCTCCGCCCAACACTCCCCCGCCGCCGCCGCCGAACACGCCGCCGCCGCCGCCTCCTAACACGCCCCCGCCTCCTCCTCCGAACACTCCCCCGCCGCCTCCGCCCAACACTCCTCCCCCGCCGCCGCCGAACACGCCGCCGCCGCCGCCTCCTAACACGCCCCCGCCTCCTCCTCCGAACACTCCCCCGCCGCCTCCGCCCAACACTCCTCCCCCGCCGCCGCCGAACACGCCGCCGCCGCCGCCTCCTAACACGCCCCGCCTCCTCCTCCGAACACTCCCCCGCCGCCTCCGCCCAACACTCCTCCCCCGCCGCCGCCGAACACGCCGCCGCCGCCGCCTCCTAACACGCCCCCGCCTCCTCCTCCGAACACTCCCCCGCCGCCTCCGCCCAACACTCCTCCCCCGCCGCCGCCGAACACGCCGCCGCCGCCGCCTCCTAACACGCCCCCGCCTCCTCCTCCGAACACTCCCCCGCCGCCTCCGCCCAACACTCCTCCCCCGCCGCCGCCGAACACGCCGCCGCCGCCGCCTCCTAACACGCCCCCGCCTCCTCCTCCGAACACTCCCCCGCCGCCGCCGCCCAACACTCCTCCCCCGCCGCCCCCGGATGCCCCCCCTCCGCCACCTCCAGACGCCCCGCCCCCGCCTCCTCCAGACGCGCCGCCGCCTCCTCCTCCAGACACACCGCCGCCGCCGCCTCCGAACACTCCCCCGCCGCCACCTCCAGACGCGCCGCCCCCGCCTCCTCCGGATGCGCCGCCGCCTCCACCTCCGGACGCCCCCCCCGCCGCCACCCCCAGACGTGCCGCCGCCGCCGCCCCCTGACGTGCCTCCACCGCCTCCTCCTGACGCGCCGCCCCCGCCTCCTCCGGACGCTCCCCCGCCGCCTCCGCCCAACACTCCTCCCCCGCCGCCCCCGGATGCCCCCCCGCCGCCACCTCCAGGCGCGCCGCCTCCTCCTCCTCCGGACGCTCCCCCGCCGCCTCCGCCAACACTCCTCCCCCGCCGCCCCCGGATGCCCCCCCTCCGCCACCTCCAGACGCCCCGCCCCCCGCCTCCTCCAGACGCGCCGCCGCCTCCTCCTCCAGACACACCGCCGCCGCCGCCTCCGAACACTCCCCCGCCGCCACCTCCAGACGCGCCGCCGCCGCCTCCTCCGGATGCGCCGCCCGCCTCCACCTCCGGACGCCCCCCCGCCGCCACCCCCAGACGTGCCGCCGCCGCCGCCCCCTGACGTGCCACCACCGCCTCCTCCTGACGCGCCGCCCCCGCCTCCTCCGGACGCTCCCCCGCCGCCTCCGCCCAACACTCCTCCCCCGCCGCCCCCGGATGCCCCCCCGCCGCCACCTCCAGACGCGCCGCCTCCTCCTCCTCCGGACGCTCCCCCGCCGCCTCCGCCCAACACTCCTCCCCCGCCCCGCCCCCGGATGCCCCCCCCTCCGCCACCTCCAGACGCCCCGCCCCCGCCTCCTCCAGACGCGCCGCCGCCTCCTCCTCCAGACACACCGCCGCCGCCGCCTCCGAACACTCCCCCGCCGCCACCTCCAGACGCGCCGCCGCCGCCTCCTCCGGATGCGCCGCCGCCTCCACCTCCGGACGCCCCCCCGCCGCCACCCCCAGACGTGCCGCCGCCGCCGCCCCCTGACGTGCCTCCACCGCCTCCTCCTGACGCGCCGCCCCCGCCTCCTCCGGACGCTCCCCCGCCGCCTCCGCCCACCACTCCTCCCCCGCCGCCCCCGGATGCCCCCCCTCCGCCTCCTCCAGACGCCCCGCCCCCGCCTCCTCCAGACGCGCCGCCGCCTCCTCCTCCAGACACACCGCCGCCGCCGCCTCCGAACACTCCCCCGCCGCCACCTCCAGACGCGCCGTCCCCGCCTCCTCCGGATGCGCCGCCGCCTCCTCCTCCGGACGCTCCCCCGCCGCCACCCCCAGACGTACCGCCGCCGCCGCCCCCTGACGTGCCTCCACCGCCTCCGGACGCGCCGCCCCCGCCGCCTCCCGACGCGCCGCCGCCTCCTCCAGACACACCGCCGCCGCCGCCCCCGGATGCGCCTCCACCGCCGCCTCCGGACGCACCCCCGCCGCCGCCCCCTGACGCTCCGCCGCCGCCTCCAGACGTGCCGCCA
The DNA here is from genome assembly GCA_016858145.1 of Edaphochlamys debaryana. Lineage (NCBI taxonomy): Eukaryota > Viridiplantae > Chlorophyta > Chlorophyceae > Chlamydomonadales > Edaphochlamys > Edaphochlamys debaryana. The sequence goes on along the minus strand of JAEHOE010000214.1, from coordinate 104,458 downwards.
CCGCCGCCCCCGGACGCGCCGCCCCCGCCTCCTCCCGACGCGCCGCCGCCGCCGCCTCCGGACACACCGCCCCCGCCACCTCCGGACGCTCCTCCACCGCCACCTCCGGACGCGCCGCCTCCTCCTCCTCCGGGCACGCCCCCTCCTCCTCCGGACGCGCCGCCGCCTCCTCCTCCGGACGCTCCTCCCCCGCCTCCGCCTGACGCGCCTCCACCGCCGCCCCCTGACACGCCTCCTCCTCCCCCTCCGGACGCCCCCCCGCCGCCGCCTCCGGACGCACCGCCGCCGCCGCCGCCAGTTGCACCACCGCCGCCGCCGCCGGTTGCTCCGCCGCCAGATTTCTGTGACGTCTGCGCGCTGATCACTATCAAGCCGCCGGTTGGGTCTATTGTTGTTCTTAATGCCCAGGCGTGCGACGACACAGCAGCCCAGGTTGCCTCGGACATGCTGACAGCCGCGGCTGATGTGAGCGCCACCATCACCAAGAACTTCACCCTCTCGGAGTGCAACGTGGCATCAGACCCTGTGAACGCTATCTTCCCTTCGATCAAGGTCTGCGGCCAGCTGCTTTCCTTCGCGGACGGCCAAAAGCTGGATGCTTCCGTCCAGGCATTGTTGCCGGTGTGGGTTGGGACTGCCCTCGAGGGGTCCACGCCAAGCCCCTCGGGGCACCGCCGCGCACTGCTGGCGGGCGCTTACTGCAACGCCGACACCGCTGGCGTGGGCCTCTCGGCCGAGATGGTTGACGTAAACTCCGGCGCTGGCTGCATCAGGGCCAGCTTCAACGACACATGCCCCTTCCTGCCGCCACCTCCCAACGCCCCTCCGCCGCCGCCTCCAAACGTTCCGCCACCGCCACCCCCCACGGCCCCAGTGCCGCCGCCTCCGGATGCCCCACCCCCACCTCCTCCGACCGTCCTGCCGCCACCGCCCCCCGACGCGCCGCCCCCACCGCCTCCCATCGCTCCAGTAGCCCCCGCCTCCAGATGCGCCGCCCCCACCCCCTCCCACCGTTCCGACGCCACCGCCTCCGGACGCCCCGCCCCCACCCCCCTCAACGCCGCCGCCGCCGCCCCCTGGAACCCCACTACCGTCGCCTTCGCTGCCCCCCCCCCTCCGCCGGATTCGCCAGTGGTCAGCCCGAGACCCCCCCCGACTTTGCCCCCACCACCACCGCCACCACCACCGCCACTTACCCCACTTCCGTCCCCGTCTCCCCCTGACCAGCCGCCGTCCCCTGCACCTCCTCGCCCCAACGCGCCCAAGCTGGTTTCCTCGCCCCCTCTCTCGCCCTTCCCTCCGGACGTGCCCCCGCCCGCCCTCCCTCCGCCGCCCCCCGTGCGGCGCTGCGAGACCTCGGGCAACACCACGCAACTGGATGCACCGCCCCCCAACTCCCGCGCCTGCGGCGATCAGGCCACGTGCATTGACATCAACGTCAACTCGGAGGAGTGCGTCTTCCGGCGCGTCAGCGGCGTCATGTTCCTCTACTGCCCCGTCGTCCTCAACTACCCCCGGCCTGGCAGCACCTGTGCGGTGCTCGAGGCCGCCAGGCCCCCTCCGCCCGCGGGCCGCCGCAGCGGCTCGTCTCGCGGCGGCCTGTCCGGGCGGCACCTGCTGCAGGCCCTGACGGGGGACATCGACAGCGTGTGCGAGGGCGACAAGGCCAGCGAGGTCATCGAGGGGCCCGGCGGCGTGCCGGTCCCCGGCGGCATCAACCAGACCCAGCCCTGGCCCTCGGGTAACGCCTCGACCTACATTCAGTGGGTGCGCTGGGCAGCCGACGACATGGCACAGCAGAGCGTGCTCTTCTCCATCCGCACTGGCAGCAAGGACTGCGGACCCGCCAACTCGCCGCTGCCCATCTCGTTGAACGGCATCCCGGCCTCGTGCACCGGCCCGCGGTTTGACTCCAACGGCAACGTGCAGGGCTGCCAGGCTGACGTGGACATCTACAACTCCTGGTACGAGGAGAAGAGCCAAGGGAGCCTGCTGTTCTGAAAGGGAGACGCGCCGCTGAACGAGCCACTGACCTGCACCCTACCTAGCCCTTGTCGTCCTCTCAACGTGTCTATGACTCCCTCGTCAACTACTCCCTGTAACGTTTCCCCACTCTCGTGTCCCCTCCGCGTCCCTCAGCCTGTGGGCCTTCACCGTGCCCCGGCCCGGAGGCCCCGGCTGGAATGGAGACATCTGCGTCCCGCCCATCACGGATGAGCCGCCAGCACCAGTGGGAGGGCCGGCGCCCCCCAGGCCCCAGGCGCCCAAGAAGCAGACTGCGCCACCCGTTTCGCCTTTCTTCCCTCCGCCGTCCGGTGGCCCCTGCTTGCTGTCCGGCCCCTCGGACGGCTCGCTCTCGGGCGGCCAGTCCTTCTCGTGCTACCAGCAAGCCAACTGCCTGGACCTGCAGTTCAACTCGCAGACGTGTCAGTGGGCCACCGTGGGCGACGAGAGGTACCTGTACTGCAAGGTGGGCCCTAGGTTCGCGTAAATGGCTGTACCCCGGGCCCACGCTGTCTACCGATCCCTGTAGGCCCTTTCCGGCATCAGCCTGGTCTGCACAAGCTAAGGCCATGTAACTTGCCCTGGTCACACTCGCACCCCACCCCTTGTGCCGTGCAGGTGTGCCTGACGCTCCCGCGCGACGGCACCACGTGCCGCATCTCGCCGGCCGCGGATTACGTGTGCAACGGCGACGAGCTGTCCCAGGTGTTCACAGGCCCGGGCAGCGAGCTGGTGACTGGAGGCATCGACAAGCTGCAGCCCTGGCCGCGCAACAGCGAGCAGTGCCAGTGGGTGCGCTGGCAAGCTGAGGACAACAAGCCACAGCCGGTGCTATGGTCGATCAAGAACGGGGACGGCAAGTGCATGCGGAAGGAGAACGCAACGGTGACGCTCGAGATCCAGGGCGTCCAGGCCACGTGCGGCAACCCCCGACAGAACCAGTTCCAGGTGCGTACGTGCACGACTTGCTCACCTGCGTTTACCGCTTTATCCTGTGCCTTGTTCCTGTTTGCTGTCAGTACTGATGTCCAATGTTTCTCTACCGCCTTCCCCGCCCCAGGGCTTCGCGGGCTGCCAGGGCAACGACGATGTCAACAACGAGTGCCTGTGGACCTTCCAGGTCCCTCGCCCCGGAGGCGAGGGATGGAACAGCGAGATCTGCACGCCTCCGGCACCGCCCGCCCAGCCGCCAGCGCAGCCGCTGGTGCCTGGCAGAAAGCCGCCCGGCCCGCCAAGGCCCTCGCCACGCGCTCGTCCAAACCAGCGGCAGCCCATTGGACCCCCGCCCCCGCCCTCCTCCTTCATCCCCTTCCCCTTCTGCGCTTGCAAGCGGAGGAACTTCATGAACACGCCCTACCGCCTGGACTACAAGAACAGCACAGAGCTCCCGGCCATGTCGGACGGAAAGGGTGAGAGCCTGAAGGGCCGCCTGCATGGGACCACAGCGCACCCTGCCTGATGTGCCGCCAACGCTCTGTTCCACACCCCGACCACTTTGTCCCTCCGGCGTCCTGACCTCCTATGACCCCTCTGCCCCCCCCCCCCCTCAGCTCGGATGCGCCACTGCTTTGACCTCGACATCGCAAGCTGCGACCCCTCCCGCCCCTGCTGCGGTAAGAGTTGTGTATGTGCGCATGAAGCCCTGCGCTGAGTTAGCCTTGCCTGCCCTCTAATGAGACCGGCGACCAAAGTTAAAACGATCGGCCCCGGCGCCCCAAACCGCGGCCTGCACATCTCAACTCGTGCCTCTTGCACCCTTGCCTGCCAACCTCCCTCAGGAATGGGGATGAAGAAGATAGGTGAGACTAGCTACAACCTGGCAGTTACTGCCCGTGGGCTGGGTTCCGCAAGGCTACTGCGACAGCCATGCTCTTGCCCACTTCACGCCCGACGGCCAGCGGTGCCTGGGCAGGGCGGAACATTACAGTCAATCCAAGCTTCTGACGTGTGGCGTGTTCTGCTCCCACCCTCTCGCTGCAGAGATGTTTGTGAAGAACGAGTGCCGCAACTCTGTGAAGCTGGCGCTGTGGGGCGGCGAGTCCATCGCATGGTCCTTCACTCGGGTAGGTCCCTCAGCGTCATGAGGCAACAGGCGGTGGATGAATTGGCCACCACACCTCTTGTCCATGTGTCCTATTGTGGCCCTTTCTGGGCAACAGGTCTAGTGTGTATACGGTAGTGGGAAGCCCTTGCTTCTGGCCGCTCGGTCCGGGGGAGCTGTGGCAATCAGCAGCAGCTAGCAGGGCTCAGGGGGGACGACTCTGTGGGTGGATTGGGTTGAGAGTTGGCTACAGGCCTCGCTCGGTCTCAAGGTTAAGCTGAGTCAGAGGGTACAGCGGCACACCCTGGCTAGGTCAGCCGATCTCTACCCTGCTTGCTGTGATGCCCATGCGAGTTGGCTTACCGGGTGCCGCACCCCTCGCTCACCTACGGCCCGATCCCCGCCCCAGGACGTGGTCAACACCCGGACATTCACAACCTTCAAGTTCCCCAACATCAAGCTCGCTCGGGACGAGGTGGTTGACGGCACCTCGCTGTGCTTCATCGTGGCAGGGGACTGTGCAAAGATCGAGGTGCGTGACAGGTGCCTGGATGGCGCTTTGCAAACATGTTTCACCCCAGCCCCCTTTCCTCATGTGCTTACCTCCGTCCGCTTCGCCTTGCGCAGGACTTCTGCTATGACGGCGGTAACGGTGTGTGCCGCACCGCCTTCTTCAATGACGACGAGTCGTGCTGGTGAGCAGGCGGAGCGGAGCAGCTGCAGAGGCAGCTGCATAGCACGTAACATTTGATCTCGGCAGACTGGCGCCCCGCAGCCATGAGTAATGGATAAGCGGACGGCTTGGGGGGTTCTGCAGGGGGGGATTGAGCATCCTCGCTTCCCACTCAACGCTCGCGCCCTGAGCCCTCCTCCTGATCCCGCCCGCGTGCCGCAGCCCCACGTCGCCCACGGACGTTGAGTCGGGCAATGGTCCATCGCCAGATGACATCGAGCTCGTGGCCTCGCCGCCGGCGGTGGAGCTCCCCGACCTGGGCCGACGCTCGCTGTTGGAGGGCGGAGCTGCAGCGCGCCGGCGGCGCTGAGCGCGAGCTCAGTTGAGTTGAGGACGTGAAGTGCTTCTTGCTTCGCAGCACTCATGCGTGCTGCCTTTTTGATAACGTCAGCCTAGCTTTATGTCACCCAAGAGTGGCAGGCTGGGTGACGGGCTGGGTGCCACCAATTCTAGATTATATCGTGTGTTGTGTTCACGGGCGCCAGCATTGCGCCCACGCGCTTGTCCAGCTGTGTACCTAGGTACCTCAAGTCCATATTCCACGCTTCGCCCATAGTTAGTTCATGGGGTCCACGTCAGACCTGCTCACCTCTTGGGCTAGGTCTGCCAGCAGGGGCTTACATATGTTGAACATACTGGGCACCACGACAGAAGGGTCAGATGCAGGCAGGAAGTTCACAATGGCTGGTGGGCATCTGTCTCTGGGTCAGGTCTAAGTTCCGAAGATGACCTCGTAACCGGCGGCCAGAATTCAACTAGCAGGGGGTGCTTTAATGGAAGGGACAGTGGAGTCATTGTGCCGGGGGGATGGCAGGCTGTGTGTGGTACCTAAGCAGGGGTTGCGCAGGTTGACTGGTTTGCAGGCTGTTGGAATCTGAAAGGCAAGGCACTGGACCGCTGTGAGGGGTTTTACTGAGAGGGGTTTTACTGAGAGGGGTTTTACTGTGGTTATTCAAGGACTGTCTATAGCCGCTCGGCTGCAAGTTTGTGGCTGCAGGTCTGCATATGGCTCCCCCGCCCTCTCCGTTCACGCCCCTTACGTGCATCGCTCGAAATGTGCTGGGCAGCGTGTGGGGGCCACCACAAATCAGATTGAGTGCTGTGTGCGTGTACATCTTTTAGGGTTAACATGGTGGTGACTTGCATCAGCCCTATTGCTTTCGTGTGCGGCTAAGTCATTCATAGGGGGCCCCGTACGTAAACTCGCTGACTCTATTGGCAACATGCCGCCGTCCATGTGTTGTGGTCAATGACTAGTGTAACAACGCATATGCCGCGCCACCGTGTTGCACACAGGTCGATGTGTTACCTGGCAAGGTGAGCCTCGGCAGCCTGTGGCCTCCTGTGGACTCGTGTGTGGACAACTGGTCAGGAAGTGAGGAGCGACGTGCAGCCACAGTGCACACCGCGGGCTGCAGGGGGCATGCGGCGCACTCCGCACGGATTCCCGAAGGTGGGGGGACAGAGGGTGGCCGCAAGGTCGAACCCACACGTACTCACTCTGCAGCACACTGCCCGCCGCTCGGACAGCGGGTCTCTCCCAGGCGTTCCCAGGTCTCCCCCGGGTCTCTCCAAACGACCATCGTTCCTGCCTGGCTGCGGACGCGAGTGTGAACCACTTCCGCACTAAACGGGACCTCGGGCACTGGCGACGCCATTCAGTCCCTTAAGTCACTTGAGAAGGCGGACTTGAGGACCCGCTGCTGAACTTGTCAAGTGCCATTTGTCCTACCTCACGTCCGGGCGGTTCGGGACGCAACGTACCTGCGAACACATGGGCTGCAGAAGGGTATCGCGACGCGGAAGGGAGGCTGGCGCGTTGAGCTCAAGCAGTTTGTTGGCTCTGCACGCCTCTGCCGTCGACGTCCAACCGCTGGTTCCGTAATTGGACGAACAGTCGAAATGAAGCGCTAGAGCTCAAGATGCGGTGGTGGCCTACTGGCGGAACGCCATCGGGGACTAATCCACGGCATTACTGCCAGCTTTAACGTTGCGTTGCGAAGGGGTTCTGCGCCAGCGGCCGCTACGCACGACCGCGAGCGCTTATCACCGCCAATCGCGCCCCCTCGCAATGAGACGCTTTAACGCTCGTGGCATAAGTAACTTATCGTAGGGTCTGCGCGGAAGTCGTCGCGCTGCAGCTATATCGCGGCTGCTGCTGCTGCTGCCGATGGCGCTACCCGTGCTTATCGTCGCGCTTCTCGCCAGCGCCTTGTGGCACACGAGATCGGAGTCAAGTAAGCTCTCTGCCGTGGATAGACGGCACGTGCGGGGAGGCAGGCCGGCAGCCCGGGGCACGGGACCGAGTTTCGGCGGTTGCGGCACCAGTTCCGGCACCCTTGCCCTCACGCACGAGATTTCGATACGTGTCGCGTTCGGGGCGTATCACGTATCGTGGCATGATTAGCCACCTTGCGCGTCTATATTTCCGCCCTGGGGAGGTACCGGATTGATATGATTATTGCCACCGTGCCGCCCGCGCAGCTCAAGACCTGTCTAGCTGCGGTGCCGCGTTCAGGTAGAAGGGATAGCTGGTGCAATGGGTACCCCGTCGCGTTCCGGTAAACCCTTGGGACGTTGGGAGGTCGCGGGCCCGACAGCTGGAACCCGGAACGCGGGAAGGCGCTTCTGGGCACTTCCTTGTTGCCCACTGTAGTAGATGCGTCTTAAAAGGCAGGTCTAGACTTGACAGGAACCCCACTCTCGTGCGTCATCGCCTCCGTATCCTTGAGGCGAGGAGCGTGTCTGCTACACCCACCCTCCACCCCCCATAGTCAGCGGAACACGCCCTACGCCACAACCAAGCGCTTCGCTTCGTTGTTTTCTTCTACACCCGCCATCGCCCTTGCTCCGCTTGCTGTGAACCGCAGCTGCCTTGCTCTCTCCATCAACACCGAGCAGTGCTCCTACGCAATCCGAAGATGACATCTCAGTACTCTACTGCCCAGTGTGCGCCAAACTCAGAGACGATGCCAACTGCCCAAGCACGATCAGCATTTGTGCGGCCGACACGCTAACCCCGTGGTACCCTGGGCCCGGACTATCAAGCACAGGAGACACGGGCGCATCTGAAATCTGGAGGGGTGAGTCGGGGGTAAGGCTTGGGTCACGGGTAGAAGACATCAACGAAGCGTAGCGCTTGGTTGAGGGCGTAGGTGCCAGCGCGCAGCCAAGCCCGAGGGAACGCCCGTAGCCCAGTCGGATAGCAGCGCCGTAGCCCAGCTTACCTTGGGCGTACCCGGGGGGGCTCACCTCTGTGTGTGAAGGTGGAGGTCCGCCAACGCCCGAGATGGCGCAACTGAAGCCTGCGGCAGCCTAGGCGTCCTGGGGATATATAGAGTCGGCGTCAGGGGTCCAGGGGCTTGGCCTGGCTTGGGGCTGATCAGTGGGGCCCTCTGGCGGAACAGGGGTCCTAACCCCCAAGGGGCCTGAAGGTGAATTAGCCATAGACCATGCCGCACTTGCGGTGAGAGGGCCATGGGGATAAGGGACGCGCAAAGAGATGGGCGTGCGCATGGACTGGGATGACTCCTGATTACTACGTGCTGCGCGTGGTACCCGACTGTCAAAACGCATACTCTACTCTGTAAGCTACAGCTTGATTTTGTAAAGCAGGCCGGCCTCTTGGCCAGGCTTTGACGCCCAGCTCGAGTTCGGTTGCGCGAAGCCGTCAGCCCGCTTTGTCGCCTTCATGCACACTATGAAGTCTCCGATAACAAGCAACAGCCTGATTCACTGCACCTGTGCGCGATGTGTGTGTGCGCGAGGAAACACTGGCCCTTGAGCCCTCTGGACAGTGCGCTATGGCGAGTGTTGACGTAATGGGCCACAGTATGAGGGCGTGTATGGGGATGGGGTGCCGGGCTTCTGCTGTGTGTCGCCGTCACGGGGTTCGTGTCCTATGGGCTGGAGGAGGTTGGAGAGCGCTCGCAGAACCGTCCCCGCGACGCGTGGCGGCTTGAAAGTTGTACGTGTATGGTAAACGAAGGATTCGTGACTGGCCCTGCATGTACCGCGCTGCGCTCACACGTTCCGCGCCCCCGACCCCCAGGGAGCTTCTGCCAGTGGGCGCGGTGGCTGCCGGACGACATGCAGTCCAGCCTCCTGTTCGGGTTTGATGGTGGCGGTGCCGGATGCCAAGCAAGCGGTGAGGGGCTGAAGGCGTGGGTAGCTTGCCCTGGTCAACCTCAATCTGCGTTCCACCGCGTCGCCTCCCCCTTACTCATCGCTTTGCTCTCCCCTGCGCCCCACCTGCCCCCAGACACCCCCTCTGTTGCGGAGCTCCCTGGCGCCCCCGGCTGGGTGGCTGCATGCGGACCTCGCCTGCCGGCCTCTGGAGATACCACTGCCGCCGGCTGCGTTGAGCCCGCCAGCCCTACTGAGTGCGCGTGGACCGTCAGTGTTCCACGCCCACCCGGCTTCGACGCACCCGTGGTCTCGCTGCCCATCGACCCCTCAGACCCCTCAATTGTGACCACTGACGGCACTGGCGCCACCTTCAAGAAGCCCCCGCCCCGGCCCCCCCGGCCCCCACTCCCCCCCAGGCCCCCCAGCCCCACAGAGTGCTACTCGGTGACCTCTAAGAACGGCTCTGCGCCCACCGGCCCCATCATCGTTGCGAGCACCTTGACGACTGTCGGCAGCGCCTCTATTCGCGTCGTGGCGGGCCGTGTTGAGGTGACCCTCGTCACGTCCAAACCCCTCAAGGCTGGCAGCGACATCTCGTTCGGCTTCTACTCAGATACCACCTTCTTCAACGCGGTCACCGCGTACGGCACTCAGACGTGCAGCTTGCCCAACCTGCCCATTGGCTTCGCGTCTGCACGCCGGGCCAGCCCCGTTTGAGTTGTCCCTGCACCTGCGTGCTGCTCTCCTTGAGCATTGAGGTGCCTTCGTTGTGCTCACACGCGTCCACCCTTTCATGATCCCGCAGTGGAAGGGCGAGATTGCGTACGTTGGCTGGGACATGGTCACGCACACCCGCAATGACTACGTGCCGTGCGGCGATCTCGTCGACATTGAGTTTGGTTATGCGCTCTTCAACATCACCTGCAATGATGCTTGCCGCCCGCCCGCGTCACGACCGCCCAGCCCCCGGCCCCTCCCTCCCTCTCCCTGCTCCACCGACTGCTACTCGGTCACCCAGCCCGACGGCTCCGTTGCCACGGGCCCCATCTACGCGGACCAGGACACGCTGGTGGGCAGTGCCACTGTGCGGGTGGTGGGCAGCAACATCGAGATCGTGGTGCAGACCACGGAGCCGCTCCAGCAAGGCAGCTCCCTCAACTGGGAGTTTTACGCCGACAACACCACTTTCTTCAAAGCGGTAAAGGACACGAGGCCCAAGTGCAGCCGGCCCTCTCCCGGATTGATGGACTTCAGCCAGCTTGCGGACTCGAACAGCTACACGCAGGTGCTGGTTAAGCCCCTGAGCTTGTTGAACCTCGAGGACGGCTGCCGGGGCGACTTCTTCCTCATCGTGCACATGGACATGGTGAGGGGCGGGGGAACGTGGAGGGGGGTTGCAGAAGTTCCGCAGCGGAAGTGCGGCTCTGTCGTGGGGGTGCGACGTGGGGCGCTCGCCCACGCCCCCTCAGGTGGGTGCAGGTTGAGCCTGCCGGGCCTGCCTCTTACCCCCCATCCACTGAATTGATGCGTATTGCCCCTGCCCCCTCCCTCAGGCCAGTGGGGAAACTGCCTACCTCGGGTGGCTGATGGTCACGGGCAGCCGGATCGACTATGCACCCTGCGTCAACCCGGGCGTCTCTTCTTGGTTCGGCTTCGGAGTGTTCTATATCAACTGCAATGCCGTGTGCACGCCTCCGGCGCCCCCGAGCCCGAAGGCCGTTGGCCCCTCGCCTCCTAGCCCCACGCCTCCCAGCCCCAGGCCCTCGCCGCCCAGCCCCAGGCCCTCACCCCCCAGCCCCAAGCCCTCACCGCCCAGACGCAATCCGTCACCCCCACGGCTCCCTAGAGCTCCACTGCCCCCAAGGGCTCCCCCACCCAAGCCATCCCAGCCTCCTCGGCCGCCGCCCCAGACTGGGTGTCTCTTAGTCGACCCCACCAGTGACTCACCAACCTTCTCTTTGGTGCTTGGCGACATCATTGGGGGACAGACCTATGACGTGGGAAACTTCAGCGTCCAGATCATAGGCGACACCCTGCAGGCGGTCGTGACGACCGTGGATGCGCCAACAGGCTCAGTGCTGCAGTATGGTACGACAGTACGGCAGTTAATGAGCCTTAGTGCACTGAGCTAAGACTGCAGCGCATAATCTTGGAGTCAATCAGGGAGTGGAGCATCGGGGGCCTCAAGTAAGGGCGCTTCACGAGCCCAACATACTGGCCCGCTTCCCGTCTTGCAGAGTTCTACACAAACTTCACGGTCTGGAGGGAGGCTATCGGGGCACCAAACTGCACTCGACCCAACAACGGCCGTGAGTGGGCCAACGGGCTAGAGTATGGCTGGGCCCAAGGCTGGGACGGACTCAATGGTAACCCAACCCGCACTGGTTCGCGATTACTGCACCTTCGCCTTTCCCGTTGGCGCCCCACAGACCTGGTGCAGCAGTCCTTGTCCGGCAGTAATGTCAACACCATAGTTGTTGCGGTGTCCGACCTGGTGGACCCCAGCCGCCCCTGCAACACGCCCCAGAAGGTGTGGGTCATCGTCCACGTCAATGTGGTGAGTGGGCTTCTGTCGGCGTGCATGCCGTGGGCGGAGGTGGGGGACCTATGACCGCTGGGCCCCGACGCTAGAATGCCTCAAAACCTTGACATGCCATAACGAATTGGGAGACTGCGTATGCCGGCTGCAAGATGGTGACCAAGAATCATGGCAGCGATTACCCTGATGTCTGCACCAGTGTAAACAACAACTGGTTTGGGTTCTGCGAGTTCGAAATCATATGCAGTTGCAAGCCTCCGGATGCGCCTCCTATGTTGCCGCCTCCATCACCAAAGGGACTCACGACTCCTACGCCTCCAAGCCCTCCCACTCCTCCCCCGCCGCCGCCGAACACGCCGCCGCCGCCGCCTCCCAACACGCCCCCGCCTTCTCCTCCGAACACGCCCCCGCCGCCTCCGCCCAACACTCCTCCCCCGCCGCCGCCGAACACGCCGCCGCCGCCTCCTAACACGCCCCCGCCTCCTCCTCCGAAACACGCCCCCGCCGCCTCCGCCCAACACTCCTCCCCCCGCCCGCCGCCCGAAACACGCCGCCGCCGCCGCCTCCTAACACGCCCCCGCCCCCTCCTCCAAACACGCCCCCGCCGCCTCCGCCCAACACTCCTCCCCCGCCCGCCGCCGAACACGCCGCCGCCGCCGCCTCCCTAACACGCCCCCGCCCCCTCCTCCGAACCCCCCCCCGCCGCCTCCGCCCAACACTCCTCCCCCGCCGCCGCCGAACACGCCGCCGCCGCCGCCTCCGAACACGCCCCCCGCCTTCTCCTCCGAACACGCCCCCGCCGCCTCCGCCCAACACTCCTCCCCCGCCGCCGCCAAACACGCCGCCGCCGCCGCCCTCCTAACACGCCCCCGCCTCCTCCTCCGAACACGCCCCCGCCCGCCTCCGCCCAACACTCCTCCCCCGCCGCCGCCGAACACGCCGCCGCCGCCGCCTCCTAACACGCCCCCCGCCTCCTCCTCCGAACACGCCCCCGCCGCCTCCGCCCAACACTCCTCCCCCGCCGCCGCCGAACACGCCGCCGCCGCCGCCTCCTAACACGCCCCCCGCCTCCTCCTCCGAACACGCCCCCGCCGCCTCCGCCCAACACTCCTCCCCCGCCGCCGCCGAACACGCCGCCGCCGCCGCCTCCTAACACGCCCCCGCCCCCTCCTCCGAACACCCCCCCGCCGCCTCCGCCCAACACTCCTCCCCCGCCGCCGCCGAACACGCCGCCGCCGCCGCCTCCTAACACGCCCCCGCCTCCTCCTCCGAACACGCCCCCGCCGCCTCCGCCCAACACTCCTCCCCCGCCGCCGCCGAACACGCCGCCGCCGCCGCCTCCTAACACGCCCCCGCCTCCTCCTCCGAACACTCCCCCGCCGCCTCCGCCCAACACTCCTCCCCCGCCGCCGCCGAACACGCCGCCGCCGCCGCCTCCTAACACGCCCCCGCCTCCTCCTCCGAACACGCCCCCGCCGCCGCCGCCCAACACTCCTCCCCCGCCGCCGCCGAACACGTCGCCGCCGCCGCCTCCTAACATGCCCCCGCCTCCTCCTCCGAACACGCCCCCCGCCGCCTCCGCCCAACACCCGTCCCCCGCCGCCGCCGAACACGCCGCCGCCGCCGCCTCCTAACACGCCCCCGCCTCCTCCTCCGAACACGCCCCCGCCGCCTCCGCCCAACACTCCTCCCCCGCCGCCGCCGAACACGCCGCCGCCGCCGCCTCCTAACACGCCCCCCGCCTCCTCCTCCGAACACTCCCCCCCGCCGCCTCCGCCCAACACTCCTCCCCCGCCGCCGCCAAACACGCCGCCGCTGCCGCCTCCTAACACGCCCCCGCCTCCTCCTCCTAACACGCCCCCGCCTCCTCCTCCGAACACGCCCCCGCCGCCTCCGCCCAACACTCCTCCCCCGCCGCCGCCAAACACGCCGCCGCCGCCGCCTCCTAACACGCCCCCGCCTCCTCCTCCGAACACGCCCCCGCCGCCTCCGCCCAACACTCCCCCCCCGCCGCCGCCGAACACGCCGCCGCCGCCGCCTCCTAACACGCCCCCGCCTCCTCCTCCGAACACGCCCCCGCCGCCTCCTCCGAACACGCCCCCGCCGCCTCCGCCCAACACTCCTCCCCCGCCGCCGCCGAACACGCCGCCGCCGCCGCCTCCTAACACGCCCCCGCCTCCTCCTCCGAACACGCCCCCGCCGCCTCCGCCCAACACTCCTCCCCCGCCGCCGCCGAACACGCCGCCGCCGCCGCCTCCTAACACGCCCCCCGCCTCCTCCTCCGAACACGCCCCCGCCCGCCTCCCGCCCAACACTCCTCCCCCGCCGCCGCCGAACACGCCGCCGCCGCCGCCTCCTAACACGCCCCCGCCTCCTCCTCCGAAACACGCCCCCGCCGCCTCCGCCCAACACTCCTCCCCCGCCGCCGCCGAACACGCCGCCGCCGCCGCCTCCTAACACGCCCCCGCCCCCTCCTCCGAACACGCCCCCGCCGCCTCCGCCCCAACACTCCTCCCCCGCCGCCGCCGAACACGCCGCCGCTGCCGCCTCCTAACACGCCGCCGCCGCCGCCTCCTAACACGCCCCCGCCTCCTCCTCCGAACACGCCCCCGCCGCCTCCGCCCCACACTCCTCCCCCGCCGCCGCCGGACACGCCGCCGCCGCCGCCTCCTAACCCGCCCCCGCCTCCTCCTCCGAACACGCCCCCGCTGCCTCCGCCCAACACTCCTCCCCCGCCGCCGCCGAACACGCCGCCGCCGCCTCCTCCTAACACGCCCCCGCCTCCTCCTCCGAACACGCCCCCCGCCGCCGCCGCCCAACACTCCTCCCCCGCCGCCGCCGAACACGCCGCCGCCGCCGCCTCCTAACACGCCCCCGCCTCCTCCTCCGAACACGCCCCCGCCGCCTCCGCCCAACACTCCTCCCCCGCCGCCTCCGAACACGCCGCCGCCGCCGCCTCCTAACACGCCCCCGCCTCCTCCTCCGAACACGCCCCCGCCGCCTCCGCCCAACACTCCTCCCCCGCCGCCGCCGAACACGCCGCCGCCGCCGCCTCCTAACACGCCCCCGCCTCCTCCTCCGAACACGCCCCCGCCGCCTCCGCCCAACACTCCTCCCCCGCCGCCGCCGAACACGCCGCCGCCGCCGCCTCCTAACACGCCCCCGCCTTCTCCTCCTAACACGCCCCCGCCTCCTCCTCCGAACACGCCCCCCGCCGCCTCCGCCCAACACTCCTCCCCCGCCGCCGCCGAACACGCCGCCGCTGCCGCCTCCTAACACGCCCCCGCCTCCTCCTCCGAACACGCCCCCGCCGCCTCCGCCCAACACTCCTCCCCCGCCGCCTCCGAACACGCCGCCGCCGCCGCCTCCTAACACGCCCCCGCCTCCTCCTCCGAACACGCCCCCGCCGCCTCCGCCCCACACTCCTCCCCCGCCGCCGCCGAACACGCCGCCGCCGCCGCCTCCTAACACGCCCCCGCCTCCTCCTCCGAACACGCCCCCGCTGCCTCCGCCCAACACTCCTCCCCCGCCGCCGCCGAACACGCCCGCCGCCGCCTCCTCCTAACACGCCCCCGCCTCCTCCTCCGAACACGCCCCCGCCGCCTCCGCCCAACACTCCTCCCCCGCCGCCGCCGAACACGCCGCCGCCGCCGCCTCCTAACACGCCCCCCGCCTCCTCCTCCGAACACGCCCCCGCCGCCTCCGCCCAACACTCCTCCCCCGCCGCCTCCGAACACGCCGCCGCCGCCGCCTCCTAACACGCCCCCGCCTCCTCCTCCGAACACGCCCCCGCCGCCTCCGCCCAACACTCCTCCCCCGCCGCCGCCGAACACGCCGCCGCCGCCGCCTCCTAACACGCCCCCGCCTCCTCCTCCGAACACGCCCCCCGCCGCCTCCGCCCAACACTCCTCCCCCGCCGCCGCCGAACACGCCGCCGCCGCCGCCTCCTAACACGCCGCCGCCTCCTCCTCCTAACACGCCCCCGCCCTCCTCCTCCGAACACGCCCCCGCCGCCTCCGCCCAACACTCCTCCCCCGCCGCCGCCGAACACGCCGCCGCTGCCGCCTCCTAACACGCCCCCGCCTCCTCCTCCGAACACGCCCCCGCCGCCTCCGCCCAACACTCCTCCCCCGCCGCCTCCGAACACGCCGCCGCCGCCGCCTCCTAACACGCCCCCCGCCTCCTCCTCCGAACACGCCCCCGCCGCCTCCGCCCAACACTCCTCCCCCGCCGCCGCCGAACACGCCGCCGCCGCCGCCTCCTAACACGCCCCCGCCTCCTCCTCCGAACACGCCCCCGCCGCCTCCGCCGAACACGCCGCCGCCGCCGCCTCCCAACACGCCGCCGCCTCCTCCTCCGAACACGCCCCCGCCGCCTCCGCCCAACACTCCTCCCCCGCCGCCGCCAAACACGCCGCCGCTGCCGCTTCCTAACACGCCCCCGCCTCCTCCTCCTAACACGCCCCCGCCTCCTCCTCCGAACACGCCCCCGCCGCCTCCGCCCCACACTCCTCCCCCGCCGCCGCCGAACACGCCGCCGCCGCCGCCTCCTAACACGCCCCCGCCTCCTCCTCCGAACACGCCCCCGCCGCCTCCGCCCAACACTCCTCCCCCGCCGCCGCCGAACACGCCGCCGCCGCCGCCTCCTAACACGCCCCCGCCCCCTCCTCCGAACACGCCCCCGCCGCCTCCGCCCAACACTCCTCCCCCGCCGCCGCCGAACACGCCGCCGCCGCCTCCTCCTAACACGCCCCCGCCTCCTCCTCCGAACACGCCCCCGCCGCCTCCGCCCCACACTCCTCCCCCGCCGCCGCCGAACACGCCGCCGCCGCCGCCTCCTAACACGCCCCCGCCTCCTCCTCCGAACACGCCCCCGCTGCCTCCGCCCAACACTCCTCCCCCGCCGCCGCCGAACCCGCCGCCGCCGCCGCCTCCTAACACGCCCCCGCCTCCTCCGAACACGCCCCCGCCGCCTCCGCCCAACACTCCTCCCCCGCCGCCGCCGAACACGCCGCCGCCGCCGCCTCCTAACACGCCCCCGCCTCCTCCTCCGAACACTCCCCCGACGCCGCCGCCAGTTGCACCACCGCCGCCGCCGCCGGTTGCGCCGCCGCCAGATTTCTGTGACGTCTGCGCGCTGATCACTATTAAGCCGCCGGTTGGGTCGCTAGTCGTTTTGAGTTCCCAGGCGTGCGACGACACAGCAGCCCAGGTTGCCTCGGACATGCTGACAGCCGCGGCTGATGTGAGCGCCACCATCACCAAGAATTTCACCCTCTCGGAGTGCAACGTGGCATCAGACCCTGTGAACGCTATCTTCCCTTCGATCAAGGTCTGCGGCCAGCTGCTTTCCTTCGCGGACGGCCAAAAGCTGGATGCTTCCGTCCAGGCATTGTTGCCGGTGTGGGTTGGGACTGCCCTCGAGGGGTCCACGCCAAGCCCCTCGGGGCACCGCCGCGCACTGCTGGCGGGCGCTTACTGCAACGCCGACACCGCTGGCGTGGGCCTCTCGGCCGAGATGGTGGATCTTGCCGGCGCTCCTGGGTGCATCCATGCCAACTACACGGACACATGCCCCTTCCTGCCGACACCTCCCAACGCCCCGCCGCCACCGCCTCCGAATGCGCCGCCTCCGTCCTCTCCTGTTGTGCCGCCACCTCCGCCGCCCGATACCCACCCTCACCGCCCCCCGGCGCGCCCGCTCCGCAGCCGCCGACAACGCCACCGCCTTCGCCGAGCAGTCACCCCCCGACTTTGCCCCCACCCCCACCGCCACCACCACCTGGGACCCCGATCAACTCTCCGTCGCTTCCCCCCTCGCCACCCAGCACGCCTTCGGCTAGCCCTCCCGTACCGGTTAGAAGCCCGCCACCACCCCCGCCCCCGCCGCTGACGCCTTTGCCGTCCCCGTCAGTGCCCGCCCCACCATCCCCGCCTGCCAAACCGCCTTCCTCTGCTTTACCTCCACCTGCTCCGAGACCTCAGAGTTCCAAAGTGGATGCTCCGCCCTTGGCACCGTTCCCGCCGCCTCCGCCCCCTCCGCCGCCGCCGCCGCCCCCCGTGCGACGTTGCGAGACCTCGGGCAACACGACACAACTTGACGCCCCGCCGTTCAACTCTCGTGCCTGTGGCGATCAGGCCACGTGCATTGACATCAACGTGAACTCGGAGGAGTGCCTCTACAAACGCGACAACGGAGTCATGTTCCTCTACTGCCCCGTCGTCCTCACCTACCCCCGGCCTGGCAGCACCTGTGCGGTGCTCGAGGCCGCCAGGCCCCTCCGCCCGCGGGCCGCCGCAGCGGCTCGTCTCGCGGCGGCCTGTCCGGGCGGCACCTGCTGCAGGCCCTGACGGGGGACATCGACAGCGTGTGCGAGGGAGACACGGCCAGCACAATTATATTTGCGCCTGGCGGCGCTCCTGTAACCGGAGGCACTGACCAGACCCGGCCCTGGCCCTCGGGGAACGCCTCCACCTACGTTCAGTGGGTGCGCTGGCTTATGAACGATACGGCTCAGCAGACCGTGCTCTTCTCCATCCGGACTGGCGCCAAGGAATGCGGACCAGCTGCCGACTCGCAGCTGCCCATCTCGCTAAACGGCATTCCGGCGACCTGCGGCCACCCAAGAATCAATACGACGGGCGACGTACAGGGCTGCGAGCTTGACGTGGGAGTGGACCGTTACAAGTCCTGGTGAGAAGTGGGAGGGCTAGCTGTCCGACAGCCCAGTCTGCTGGCGAGCCTTGTTACCGTATCTGAAGCTCTCTTGCGCCCATCCCGCCAGAATCCCTCGCCACCTAATCTCTTTAAGATGTCCCTGCCCTCTCGTGTCCTCTCCACGTCCCTCAGCCTGTGGAACTTCACCGTGCCCCGGCCCGGAGGCCCCGGCTGGAACGGAGACATCTGCGTGCCGAACCTGCCTCCGGAGCCGCCTCCACGACCCGCACCCAAGGGCTTTAGGCAACCTGCTTCCCCGCCCCCGCCGTCCGGTGGCCCCTGCCTGCTGTCCGGCCCCTCGGACGGCTCGCTCTCGGGCGGCCAGTCCTTCTCGTGCTACCAGCAAGCCAACTGCCTGGACCTGCAGTTCAACTCGCAGACGTGCGAATGGAGCACTGATGTCATTGGCGAGAGGTACCTGTACTGCAAGGTGGGCAATGGGTTTGATTGAGGGTTGGGTCCTGCCGAACGTCTCAAGGGGTCCACGGCTGTAGCCCCAGTAGATTCCTTTGTCCATTCACGGTTCATGGTGCGCGGCTATCAATGTGCTCCGAAATCGTATCACCCCACCCCTTGTGCCGTGCAGGTGTGCCTGACGCTCCCGCGCGACGGCACCACGTGCCGCATCTCCCCGGTCGCGGATTACGTGTGCAACGGCGACGAGCTGTCCCAGGTGTTCACAGGCCCGGGCAGCGAGCTGGTGACTGGAGGCATCGACAAGCTGCAGCCCTGGCCGCGCAACAGCGAGCAGTGCCAGTGGGTGCGCTGGCAAGCTGAGGACAACAAGCCACAGCCGGTGCTATGGTCGATCAAGAACGGGGACGGCAAGTGCATGCGGAAGGAGAACGCAACGGTAACGCTCGAGATCCAGGGCGTCCAGGCCACGTGCGGCAACCCCCGACAGAACCAGTTCCAGGTGCGCACGTGCACGAGTTGCTCACCTGCGTTCACCGCTTCATCCTGTGCCTTGTTCCTCTTTGCTGTCAGTTCTGATATCCAATGTTTCTTTACCGCCTTCCCCGACCCAGGGCTTCGCGGGCTGCCAGGGCAACGACGATGTCAACAACGAGTGCCTGTGGACCTTCCAGGTCCCTCGCCCCGGAGGCGAGGGATGGAACAGCGAGATCTGCGCTCCTCCGGCGCCGCCCGCCTCTCAGCCAGCAGTTCCTGGAAGGAAGCCGCCCACCCCGCCAAGGCACCAAGCGCCCAGCCATCGAAACAACACCATCCCCTTCCCCTTCTGCGCTTGCAAGCAAAGGAACTTCATGAACACGCCCTACCGCCTCGACGACAAGAACAGCACGGAGCTCCCGGCCATGTCAGACGGAAAGGGTGAGAGCCTGAAGGGCCGCCTGCATGGGCCCACAGCGCACCCTACCCGATGTGCCGCCAATGCTCTGTTGCATGCCCCGACCACTCTTGTCCCTCCCGCGTCCTGACCGCCTATGACCCCTCTGCCCTTCCCTCAGCTCGGATGCGCCACTGCTTTGACCTCGACATCGCCAGCTGCGACCCCTCCCGCCCCTGCTGCGGTGAGAGCGATGTGCGCATGAAGCCTTGCGCAGAATTGACCTTGCCCGCCCGTGCGTCCGGCTTCACGAAGTGGGCGCTGTCTTCTGCCCCGGCGCCCTACTGCCGCGTGCATATCTCACGTGCCTCTTGTGCCCCGTGCCTGCCCACTTTGCTGCCTCCTCCCTCAGGGATGGGCATCAAAAAGATAGGTGAGAGAAACTGTGACCTTGCGTTTGTCCAGTGTGCTGGGAGCTACGTGGGCTGGGGTCCTGTACTTGCCCACCTCGCCCTCGAGTCCTAAGGGGGGGCTGGTTCTTATCTTCGGTGTGTGTGGCTCCTACTCTCTCGCTGCAGAGATGTTCGTGAAGAACGAGTGCCGCAACTCTGTGAAGCTGGCGCTGTGGGGCGGCGAGTCCATCGAATGGTCCTTCACTCAGGTACATGGGAGCAAAAGAGAGAAGTAATGGGCGGAACCTGGGTCGCAACCTATACAGACATGCCTCCCGGGCTCAGAGATTCCAACGGGCACAGCGGCGCACCCTGACAAGGTCAGCCAATGTCCTCCCGCTTGCTGTGATGCCCGTGCCAGCAGCTGGCTTAGCGTACTGGATGCCATACCCCTTGCCCACCCGCGGCCCGATCCCATCTCCTCAGAACGTGGTCAACACCGGTACCTTTACAACCTTCAAGTTTCCCGACATTTGGCTGGCTCGGCAGGAGGTGGTTGACGGCACCTCGCTGTGCTTCATCGTGGCAGGGGACTGCGCAAAGATTGAGGTGAGTGGGCGGGCACGGCGACAAGAGCCGGCGGGCACTTGCGGCGAAGAGCTGCTGGCTTGCTTGTGTCTTGTACCCGTTGCCTTGCTCGTACGTCAACTCCGCATCACCCTGCGCAGGATTTCTGCTATGACGGCGGTAACGGTGTGTGCCGCACTGCCTTCTTCAACGACAACGAGTCCTGCTGGTGAGTGCACTGCTGAGAGCCTTGAAGGGCACTTCGAAATCGACCATTATAAGGCACCTTGCGCCACACACTTCCTGCCAACGGGCCTGCCTCCTGAGCGTCCTCTTTGCCTCCGCCCCGGCCTGCCTGCGCTCACCGCGTGCCGCAGCCCCACCATGTCCACCGGCGTCAAGTCGGGCAACGGTCCATCACCAGATGACATCGAGCTTGTGGCCTCGCCGCCGGCGGTGGAGTTCCCCGACCTGGGCCGACGCTCCCTCCTTGGGGCACCGGTGGAGCGCCGGCGGCGGCGTTAGAAGGTGGCTCCCATTAAGCAAATGTGCGAGGGAGTAGTGTGAATGCAGTCTGACAGGCCCAGCCAGCTTGGGCGTTAGTTGGCTGATGTTATATAGATGGCAACGCTAAGTGATATGCCGGTTTATGGGCTTGCGTGTGGCAGTACTGCAAGTCAGTTGATGGGCTGGCTTGAAGCAGTACTGCTTGTCAGGATGCTAGCGTACCTCCAAGGATATCGTATGTGCTGATGGTTGCGTTGCAGGATGGGTTGCATGCAGGATGATGACTAGCAGGGAATGCCTTGAGTGTAGCTATGCAGCTGCAATCCTGCTGCTCCTCACGGTGGTCGCCATTCACGCTTTAGTGTCTGTGTCTGCTTTACATCATAGCCGTACAGGTGTTGCACATTGAGTAAAACGCATTGAGCTTGGCCAGCTTCTGCGCCCAGAAGCATGCCATTGAGCGAGTGTAGAGGACCCATTCTGCGCGTGTGTCCCCTATTCATTCAACCACATGCATTCCGCATCACCTGTACGTATGCGCCGCTTGGCGTGCCTGTGTCTAGTGTTATGCGTTTCGGGCTGGGTTTCATGCGCCCTTGGTACCAAGAGCAAGTACAGGGGTAAGCAAATAAGCATACATGCTGCGAGTGAGAGCAAGTTTATAGTCTGCAGTCCCTTGAGAAAGGCAGGAGCATGGGCCTGCCGTACTTGTACGACTGCTTGAGTTCGATGATGCCATGCGTCCAAGTATGCGCATGCTAGCTGTTCTTAGCAAGCCGCCGGGGGGGGCCGCTTGTCCTAGCACCTGTGATCAAATGTCCGCCAGCATCCCGCCGAAGGCCCGCGGCCTGAAGTTCGGGTTGGGGCTAGGTGGCCGAAGCAGGACTTGAGTGCCACATCCGGCGTTGAGTGGCGCATCCGTGATACGCTTTATGCAAGCCATGTGGAGTAGACGTTTAAATAAGGGTGGTGCCCCGCGGAGGCCTACAGACGGACGCTGTGGTTGGCCAGGTCGGGGTCCCACCCATGAGGTCCAGAGAGAGCACAGCCCGGAGTCCTGGCAGCAGGTGATGACGCAGGCGCGCACACAACCCTAAACCAAGCTCTGCAGAACCCTCTTCCTTGTCATTTGTGTGGGCGGCCCATAAGGGATCCTCTTGAGATCCCATTCCTCCTGGGCGCCAGCCGTGCGTACTTCAGTCGTGCACTTCGTGTAGCAATCGGCATTCCAATAGGAACACGGCCCGCTCAGGTCGGCGGGCCTGAAATGCCCGTCTGAAGCAGGGGCGATCAAGAAGGCCTGCATGCATCAGCAACCTTGCCTAGCCCGCAACGCCGCCCCGGACTTTGGCCTTCCCCAGGGGCTTCGACCCCAAACCTGGCCGACTTGGCGCTTCCCTTCCCTTCCCCAGGGCTTCCCACCCATGTCCCGCTTCGTGGCTCCCGTAAGGTTGTCCGAAGCACGCAAGGTGTTGAGAAACACCAGCTGTCCTACGTGGGCTCGGTTCAGTATTTAGTGATGCAATATCGGAAGCAG
Organism: Edaphochlamys debaryana; assembly: GCA_016858145.1. Taxonomy (NCBI): domain Eukaryota; kingdom Viridiplantae; phylum Chlorophyta; class Chlorophyceae; order Chlamydomonadales; genus Edaphochlamys; species Edaphochlamys debaryana. The sequence goes on along the minus strand of JAEHOE010000214.1, from coordinate 82,005 downwards.
GAAGGACAGGCCGGGGGAGCACGGGTAATGCCAACAGGCTTCACCGTGTCATGGGCACACGCGAAGCCAACCGTGTGGCAATCCCCATGGAGGGGACCGGCTGATCAAAACGGGGCTAGTGCACATGGGACCGCAAACCAGGGCTGGCTCGGGTCTGGTTCGTGTTGGCCGGCACGGGCTGGCAGTGCACTTGACCCCAACCCCACCCAACCCTTCTGCCCAACCCGACCTGACCAGACCTGAGCTGTGTGGGTCTGCTTCGCCCTGGTTTGAACCAAACCAACCGTATGCGCAGTCTCACGGCCGGCTGCTGCTTCAGATAGGCGCTGCGCATGCCGCGGTGACGCCTTTTATTACGCGGGAAGCTGCCCCATACCTGACTCACGTGATGTGTCCTCGAACGAGCCTGCCCTTAATCGAACACCCTCTCTTGTTGATGTCCCAAGAACACAAAGCTCGTCACCCTCCAAGTGTGTGTTCTCCGCAAAATCCGCGTGTGGAGGGGAGTCTCAGCAAGGGGCAGTGGGCCTGCTCGGTCACGGCTTGGGGAGAGGGCGGAGGGCCCCTGCTGCAGTCTTGGCAGAGAGGGGCTGAGGGCCTGCTCCCCAGCTTGAGCTGCTGCACTGTCCCTCACGTGGCAGGGTGATGTTGTGAGAAGTCACAGTCTGAGAGCTCTACCGCTGCCCACGTCCAGCGAGAGGCCAGGGTGAGCATGGCGACATGGTGACCCAGGCGTGTGTGTTTCACTGCCATATTGGCTTTTGTACCGGAAGAAATATCTTGGGGGAGGGTTGGCGGGGCTGAAAAGAAGGTATGAGGAGTGGCTGGCTGGGCTTGTTTCTAGGCCACTCGCTCGCATGCGCCATGCAAGGCCCTCACGCGCTCATCGTCCTCAGTGTTCCCGACCAAACCCATTTGCCTTCAGTAGCAGCTCCAAGACAAAACGCAAGAATGCAGCTCACCGCTCGTGCCCCCGCGCTTGGCGCTGCTAGCCGAACGCAATCGCGTCGCCCCGCCGTGCGCAAGCCCACCGTGCTGCGAGCTCGCACTTGCGTCGTCCGTGCTGCAGCTGAGCCGGAGGCCCCCGCGAAGCCCGCTCGGCCTGCGCAAGTGTTTGTGGAGGACAAAGAGGGATTCAGCATCAGCAAGGTGTCGTTCGGCGCCATCCTCTCGCCAGTGGGCATCACGCTCCTTGTATGGGGATTCGGAGCCTACTTCCAGCTGCTGCCGGGCGGCGACCTCTCCTCCCTCTTCCTCATCTATGGTTTTCCGCTGAGCCTGCTCGGCTTCGCGCTAAACTATGCGCAGGTATGTCGGCCCAATTAAAGACTCGGCGTGTGCGCAGGGGGCACGTGGTCGAGCGGGTGGCTGGGCGGCAGGTGCAACACCTGCCGAGGGGGAGGTCAGACCTCCTGGACCCCATCCGCCACCTCACAGCACACACGATCACGCGAAAATCATTAGCTGCTAGCTCATCAGCTCCTAGCTGCTAGACCCTAGCTCCTAGCTCCTAGCGCCTCACGCCTCCAGGACGGGCCGTGTGCCTGCATTTGCCTCTCGGCAGCCGGCCGCCGGCCACACACGGATCACACGATACTATTAGCCCCAGGCACAAGGCCTTGCATTTGCCTCTCGCGAAGCTATGTCCACCAGTAGTACTATCGTTCTCGTCCGCCGCGCTGACTCCTTTCCTCACCTGCCCCGCTCCTGGTCTCTTCGTGCGCAGCTGGAGCCCGTTCCCTGCCGCTCCACGGCCCAGGCGTTGGCGCTGCGTGACACCCAAATGACTGATATCCAGAAGCAGATCCGCGAGGACGTGACGCGGTTCCGGTGAGCTGAGGAGGGTCCGCTGCTGGGCGTTGGCTGTGCGGGGCTTTGCGGGCTGTGGGTGGGGTGCAGCATGGGCTGGATGGGGCTCTGGGATTGGTCCTGGCTTCACATGGCGCGCTGTCTTCCAGGAGGGAGCGCACATAGTGGCTTGATGGGCCCACGGGGCGTGTAAATGAGCTAGACGTGGGAGGCGCGGGTCGCTGAGGTTGGCGTGCAGCTGCTCCTGCTGCTGTGGTCTGGGCGCTGGGAAGCTGGGAACGGGAGGCTTAACTAACCGGACAAGGGCCGATAGGGAAGCCTGACGGGAAGAGCCATCGGGCTGTAAACGAGGTGATCAACACACACTCATTGTGTAGAGCGGATGTCAGTACGTGTGTGACCATCGAGGGCGGTCGGATCGTTCTGCTGATTCCCCGGGTGTTGTGCGGCATCGCCCATCGCTTGCCCCCAACTTCCTGATCCCTCCTCCTCCTCCAACTCCCCATCCCCAGCTACGGTGACGAGCAGCACCTGGAGGAGGCCCTGGAGCGCATCTTCAAGCCCAACCGCCCGGGCGGCGTGGCCAAGAAGAACTTGCCCAAGCTCACGGGTGAGCCATGGGGCGGTGATTGCGCTCGTGATCCTACTGCAGGCATGCTACTGCACTCGCACACTGGGGGAGCTATGGGGCGGGGTCTCCGCGTAACCCATTGTCCGAGATGGTGAGGGACTGAGGAGGACACGTGTCTGGAGAGGCAGGGCACGGGGAGCGTGGGCCAGGGTTGCATTGCTCGGCTCGCCTCAGCTCGGCTCAGCGCAGCTGGACCCCTCTCATTCCTCCCCGCCCTCGTCCTGCCGCCGCCTCCAGGCCTTCGCGAGGAGGTGACGGACGGCGCCTACACGCTGGTGCTGGAGTTCGCCAATGCGCTGACCATGGAGACGTGGGGCGTGTTCACGCCCAAGATCCAGTCCTTCTTCGGACCCGGCATCGTGGCCACCGTCACCAAGACCTCGGACAAGGTGGGCAGGGGCCTGGGGGAGGGGGGCCGAGCGCTGAGGGGCAGCAAGTGGCCTCGGCCTGCCTCGGAGTTGCACGCCCTTTGTCCATCCCTTGTGTAGCAGCCCGGGATAAACAGCACCAAAACTGCATTTCTGAACGAAGGGACCGCCACCCAGTCCTGCCCCGCCCCACCCATGCACCCGCCATCACAGCCACCAGGACCCATGCCGTGTCGTGTCGGGCTCAAGTCGACCGCACTCCCCCCCGACGCCTTGAACACGAGCTACAAAAGTCTTCAGCCCACGCCCTCCCGCTGACCACCCGCTGTCCCCCTTGCCGCCCCCGCCCCGCAGTCCGTGGATGTGGCTCTGGTGTGCGACGGCTCCGGCGCGGGCCGCAGCGGCAAGGAGAAGAAGGACGTGCTGCCGCCCCTCCTGCCGGGGCTCAAGGCCCGCTCGCAGGAGTGAGCGGCGCGGCGGCAGGGAGCTGGGGCAGGCGCGGGAGCAGGGGGAGCAGCGGGCAGGCGGTAGTGGGGCAGGGCTTGGCTTGGAGTGGCATGTGGCAGAGGCTCGCAGGGGTCAAGAGCGGGCGAGGGGCTAGTGGTGGGAACTCAATGGAGATCGGACAGCCGCTTGGGGAGTGAAGCTCCTACGGGGGCTGAGGCTGAGGTTGCAAGCTTGGCGTGCACCCACGCGGTGCGTGCAGTTCCTTTGCAGGAAGGAGCGACAATTTTGAGGGGGGCCGGTGGCCGGTTGTGCGCTTAAGCACAATTCAGTTATGAGAGACTACATGGCAGGCACACCTAAGCGTTGTGCAGAATTTGTCTGGTGTCAGGTGGTGTGATGGGAATTCCTTCTTGGTTTGTAGGGCTAGCTCCGAGCAAGGGGCAGGATTGGCCCGGTTGAGCTTTGTAGGTGTTGGCTCAAAGCTGGAACAGGTGGCAGCAATACAGACGTCGGTGTAAGCTGTTGATAAGCTCCCTTCAATGTGCTCCCCTCCCGCCCAAGGCAAGATGCTCGAAACTGGGCAGGCAGCACGGGGCTGGTGCACGGGCGAACACGAGCGCGGAAGGCGTTCCCTGCGCGAGCACTCGCACCTCGGTCTTTGGCTTGTGGGTCCTCGTGGGATGTGGGGTGGACCAACGCTCGGCCCAGCAACTGCATGGCGGGGGCGGCGGGGCCCGCGGGGGCTGCGAGATCATGTCGGTGCCGCTGGCCCTTTGCCGACACTCCTGAACCATTCAGCTTATCGTTAAAAGCTCCCCTTTGTAATCTTCTGTGCAACAGCACCCGTACTGCCGCAGCAGGAGGGTTATTCCTGCGCTGCGAGCTTGCAAATTTGCATTCAACTCTCGGAAGTTTGGCGGCGCCATCCACCAACTGAAACCTCAGTGGTTTGGCATACTCAGCTGATCCAGTACATCCGCGATGACGGCGAGCCCGGCGGAGGGGACGGCGGACGCCGGGGGCCAACCCATTGACGTGGTCAAGTCCCCAAACGACAAGAAGGAATATCGATACGTGGTCTTGGAGAATGGCCTGCGTGTCCTTCTCATCCACGACCCTGAAATGCGGCCATCCAGCACTGGAGAGGTGCGACGCCGACCCTTCACTCCAAGCGCTAGCCCCTAGGCCGTGACGGCGATGGTAAAAGACAGCTGCGTAGCGTCGGAACTGCCCCGCACAACATTCGGGACGCCCGCTTACCCCCACGCCTCCCCGCACCTGTCGCCCGCTGCTGCCGGCAGGGTGGAAAGGCAGACATGGAGGTGGACGCAGCTGCTGCGGCTGGAGACGCAGAGGCAGCCGCGAAGGCCGGCTCGCCGCCACCGGCCATGCCGGGACAGAAGCGAACGCGCGGGGGCGCAGCCGCGGGCTCAGGCCGCCGCCGCAGCGGCGCCGGCGGCAAGGCCGAGGCCGGTCCTGGCGAGGACTCTGGGGAGGAGTCCAGCGGGGACCTGCGGCCGGACGGCGAGGATGAGGACGACGACGAGGGCGAGGAGAGCGGATCCGGGTCTGGTTCTGGATCCGGTTCAGACTCGGGCGATGGCGAGGGCGAGAGCTCTGACGGCGAGGGGGAGACTGGCAGCGGCAGCAGCGAGCGCGAGGAGTCGGAGGGCGAGGGCGAGGAGGAAGAGGAGGGCGGTGGCAGGCGGCGCAAGAAGGGCGGCGGCGGGGAGGGTGCTCCCGTGAAGAAGGCGGCGGCTGCCATGGCTGTGGGGGTGGGGTCCTTCAGTGACCCTGAGGACATCCCGGTGAGTGGAGAGGGGGGCAGGGGAGGGATGGAACGGGGGGCCCGGGAGGGAGGTGTGGAAGCGAGAGAGGGCAAGGGTGGGAGGCGCGGTACAGGTTCGTAAATGCAGCAGCAAGAGATTGTGGATTGCAGCGCGGGGGGGATCGAGGGCGGACGCGGTGGTAAGCACTCCAGCCTGTCCGGCCTTGCCGTTGGGCCTGCGACCGCGGAGACCGTCCCTTGCTTTTTCAACACCCCGTCCCCGCCCGCCCCCCCCCCCTCCCAGGGCCTGTCCCACTACCTGGAGCACATGCTCTTCATGGGCAGCGGCCGCTACCCCGCGGAGAACGACTACGACGACTTCCTCACGCGCCACGGGGGCAGCGCCAACGCATTCACGGACCAGGCAGGGCCAGCGGAAGGGTGGCGGGGGGATGGACAGAGGGGGTGCGGAAGAGGGTGAACAAGGGGTCGGGGCGTCCGTGTGTTGGGGGCTGACGGGGCAGCACGCGGCCCCTTGCCGGCGTGCCACACCGTGTGCACCAGCCTGTGCCCACCACCCACCCACCCCCCTCCCCCGCAGGAGGTGACCAACTACCACTTCGAGGTGGCCCCCGCCCACCTGGAGGGAGCCCTGGATCGCTTCGCGCAGTTCTTCATCGCCCCGCTGTGCGCGGAGGGCAGCATGGAGCGGGAGGTGGGGTGTGGGGGTTGCTGGAGGGGGGTGGATTGCAGGTGGAGGCGACACCGTGGGGTCACAGCCGTTGGGGGGTGGGGGTGGGGTGCGGGTGAAGGGGGAGCTGGTGACGGAGCGGTGGGCGTATGACACTGGGGGTGTTGGGCCGGCGTCTCTGGGCAACAGCTGCCGCCCCGATGCTCACCACCTCCCCCCCTTCCCTCCCCCCATTATCCCTCCCTCCCCCCCCAGGTCCTGGCTGTTGACAGCGAGTTCCGGCAGGTGCTGCAGGACGACCACTGCCGCATGGCGCAGATCATGTGCCACACGGTGGGGGGGGAGCTGGGGGGTGTTTGAAGCTGATAAGCGGGAGAGCGTCGAATAGTTAGTAGGGGGGGAGGGGGGGAGGGGGGGGGGTTGCTTGGGGTGTGTGAGGGGCAGAGGGAGAAGGGGAAAGGAGAGCAGAGGGCCGCCCCTGTGGCCTGCTGCGCCGATCGCGTCAGCTTGCCTCAGCCACGTCGCTGAGCCTCACTGCGAGTCCTCTGACTGACCTTCCCCTCTCCGCCCCCAGTCCCGGCCCGGCCACGTGTACAACAAGTTCAGCTGGGGCAACCGCGCCTCGCTGTGGGAGCGGCCGCAGGAGGCCGGGCTGGACGTGCGCTCGCGCCTGCTCGAGTACTACCAGTGAGGGGGGGCGGGGGGGGGGGGGAAGGGGCGGGGCGGAAGGGCGGGGACTGGCGGGGTACGAGCAGACTGCACAACGCACTGGACCGACCCGAGCCATTCCAGGGTGGCCAGGCGTCCACCCATCCTGCCCTCATTGTCGGTTTCCCCCTTCCTCCAACTCCCCCCTCTCGAACCCCACCCCCCACCCCTCCCACCCCCCAGCCGGCACTACGGCGCCGACCGCTCCTGCCTGGTGGTGCTGGGGGGGGAGGAGCTGGGGGCGCTTGAGGCCCTGGTGCGGCGCTGCTTCGGGGCCATGCCGGGGGGCAAGGGGCCGCGGCCCTCCTTCGCGGACCTGCCGCCGCCCTTCCAGGCGAGCCGGGGAGGCGGGGGCAGGGGGAGGGGGAGGGAGTGGGAGAGGGGTATGCGGGAGGCAGGCGGGCACATGAGGGATGGGGGCAGGGCGGGCTTGGGGCAGGGGTGGAAGGAAGGACCGAGAAGTGTGTAGGGGGGGTGGGGATGTCTCGCATGCGGAGCTGGCGGCCCACACTGGGGTGGCTATGCCCGGCCGAGCCCCCTTCCTGCCTCAACCGGCTTTCCCCTCCCCCCCTCTCCTCCCCTCCCGCCCTTCTCCCACCCACCCACCCTTCTCCCACCCACCCACCCTTCTCCCACCCACCCCCAGGGCCGCAGCCTGGTGGTGACCCCCGCCGTCAAGGACAGCCACGAGCTGCGCCTCACCTTCCCCCTGCCGCCCCTGGCCGCCGCCTACGGAGCCAAGGCCGACTCCTACCTCAGCCACCTGCTGGGGCACGAGGGCCCGGGCAGCCTGCTGTCAGCGCTCAAGGTGCGGCGTGTGCGGGCGTGTGTGTGTGGGGGGGGGGGGGGCAGAGGGCAAGAGGCGCCTTGTACCCTCGCCTCATTACCTCTTGATCCTGTGCTTGCGCCCCCCCTGACCACCTCTCTCAGCTCTGAAAGCCGGCCCCAAACCAGCCCCTTCCCTACCTTCCCAGGACCCTGCCCTCACCTCCCCACCCCCACCCCGACCCTCCCTCCCGCCCCCTCTCAGACCCGCGGCTGGGCCACGGAGATCCTGGCGGGTGTGGACGACGACGGCAGTGCCACTAACAGCTGCTGCTCGCTGTTCGGGGTGGACGTGACGCTCACGGACGCGGGGCTGGCGGCGGGGCCGGGGGGGTGCGGCCTGGCGGTGGCGGGGCTGGTGTTCGCGTACGTCAACCTGCTGCGGGCGGAGGGTGAGCGAGGGGGGGAGGGTGAGCGGGGGGGGGAGGGGGGCAAAGAGGAGAGGAGACAGGGAGAGGGGGAGGCGCACGCGGCAGGGGAGAGGGGGAGGCGCACGCGGCAGGGGAGAGGGCCTCTCGGCTTACATTAGAATGTTTAGAAGTGGGCGAGGCGGGGTCGTGCTGGTGAGGTCACTGGCACTTGCGGCGAAGTGGTTGTTCCCCCTGCCATCCTTTCCTTGTTTGCGGCGTTCTCCCCAGGCCCGCAGGAATGGGTGTGGCAGGAGATGAAGGCGGTGGCGGAGCAGCGCTGGCGCTTCCTGGAGGAGGGGGACCCCATGGACTCGGTCAGCAGGCTGGCGGGTGAGGGGGGGCGGGGGGGGGGCGGAGGGCAGGTGGCGATGCACACGCCACCGTCTCTCTCGATACCTGGGCGCATACCCCGGGGCGGGAGGAGCGCAACGCCACGCGGATGAATTTGCTTACCAGCTTGTCAAGTCTTCCTTATGATGCCCCGTCAGGCCCTAACCCTTCCCACCTTTTGTCCGTCCCTTCCCCTCCCGCCGCCCCCTTAGGCTCCATGCACCACGTGCGCCCCGAGCACACGCTGGTGTCCGACTGGCTGCACGAGGCCTGGCAGCCCGACCGCGTGGCGGAGCTGCTGGGGCGCATGGACCCCGCGGGGGCGGGGAGCTGCTTCCGCATCGACCTGCTCACGCGCAGGTTCGAGCAGGTGTGCGGGGGCATGGGTGGGGCAGGGAGGGCTGGGGGGCCTGAGGGGGGGGATGAGAGGGGTCAAGGGGCGCCGACTGGGGGCGGCAGGCGCACCGGCTTCTCGGACAGCGAGGGAGCCAGCTGTCCTTGTCCTCTCTCGGTAGGGGCCCTGTCATTCACAGCAACCCGGTATCCGCGGTGGAGCCCTTCGGCGCGGTACCGTTGCCGCCACACTTGGGAGGGGGCTGAGGCCGCGAGGAGGAGCAGGGCGCAGCGCAAGGCGCTCGAGGCAGCAAGGCGAGTGGCGCTGCGTGCCTCATCAGCTCCGCCCTCCCCACCCACCCACCCCACTAGCATCTTGACGCTCTCCCGCTTATCAGCTTCAAACACCCACCCACCCCGCCCCTGCCCCCCAGGTGAAGGCCTCCGCGCTGGCCCTGGCCGCTGCCGAGGGTGCGCCGGCGCGTGCCGAGACGGAGCCCTGGTTCGGACTGGAGGTGGTGGTCATGGAGGTGGGTGGGGTTGGGGGGGTTGGGGGGGGGGAGACACGTGAAGTAGGGGCGGGCTGGGGGAGGGGATGGGTGAGGGGAAGGGACCTGGGTCGCTGCGGTCACCGCTAGGTGGCACCCGTCACTCCTTCCCGCCCTCATCCTCCCTCCCCGCCACCCTTCCCCCGCAGCTCCCCGACTCGCTCTGCCGCTCCTGGGCCGAGCAGCCGCCCCTGCCTGAGCTGCGCCTGCCCCCGCGCAACCCCTACCTGCCCTCGGACTTCAGCCTGCGGTGAGGGCCGCACGGGGGGGTGCGGAGCGGGAGCGGGCCGCACTGCAAGGGCCTCCGTTCCACCTCCACCCCCTCCTGCAACCACCTGCCCTCTGCACGCGCCTGACCCCACATGATTCCACTCCCTGACCTTCTTGCCTTCGCCCGCCTTCCCCGCCAATCCCCACCCCCCATCCCGCACCCCCAGCTGTGACGACCCCGACGCCGCGGCCTCGCTGCCCCCCGCCGAGCCGCTGCCGCCCGGGGTGCACAGCCTGCTGGCCACACCGCCCACGCTGCTGCTGGACAAGCCGGGTGGGGGGGAGCGTGCGGGGGGGGAAGGGGCGGGACCAGGACTGTGAGGGCGTACACGGGCCTCCTGCCAGCGCGGTGCCCACCCGCGGTGCCGCCTCAGCCCCGCCCCCAACCCGACCTCACCCGCTCACCTCCCGATCCTCCCTACCTCCCCTCTACCCTCCCTCTCCACGGCCACCGCAACAACCCTCCAACTCAACCCTGCCCTTACTCCCACTCCCACTATCCATTCTCCCCCCCAGGCCTGCGGCTGTGGCACAAGCTGGACACCACCTTCCGCACCCCCCGCGCCGCCGTGCACTGGCGCCTCTTCTCGCCCGCGGGCCACACCTGCGCCCGCTCCGCCGCCTGCGGGCACCTGGCGCTCAAGCTGCTGGAGGAGCGGCTGCGCGAGGACGCCTACCTGGCTGACGTGGCGGGGCTGCACTACCACACCAGCCCCGAGGGACTGGCGGGTGGGTGGAGGGAAAGGGGGGGGCCTGGGAGGGAGGGCGGTGTGTGTTTAAGCGAGGGAAGTGAGGCGGCGGCGGCCGGCGAGCTGGGGCCGGGGTTGAGAAGGGGGGAATGCATCGGGAGGGTGGAGGGTTGAGGAGCGAAAGGCGCAAGCGGCCCTGCCCTCTGCGCCCCGTTACAAGTCGCCTAAGCCTCCATCCCCTCCTCCCCTTACCGCCCCCCAGGCATGGAGTTCCGCGTGGACGGCTTCTCGCACCGCCTGGGCACCCTGGTGCAGCGCCTGGCCTCGGCGCTGGCGGGGCTGGGCAGGGGGGAGGGCGCGGAGGGGCAGGGTGAGGCCCCCTCTGCGCCCGGGTCCTCGCTGGCCGAGAGCTTCGAGTCGGCCCGCGAGGCGCTGGTGCGCAAGTACCGCAACATGAACATGGAGGTGGGGGGGTGGGGGGTGGGGAGGGGAGGTGGGAGGGAGGTCCCCGTCCTTGCAGTACGGATTCGCCTGACGGGGCGTGGGGCAGGCGCGGCGGACAGGAGAGCAAGCCACCCTCTCTCCGCTCTGGACCCCAGGTTGGCAAGCACGCCTCCTACTCCCGGCTGTTTGTGCTGTGTGCGCACTCGATGCACTGCGACGACATCCTGCGGGAGCTGGAGGCGCTCACGCCGCAGGTGGGGGCGGGGGGGGGGGGGCGCGGGGGTATGGGGCGATGGGGAGCGGGCCAAGAGGCGGAGACAGTGCGGGAGGAGGGGAGCACGGAAGGGGTGGTCCACGGGGAAGGAGGTCAAGATGGGGATGCACTGCTGGTACAGGAAACCCCATTCTCATGTGCCATTCCCCTCTACCCCCAACCCCACCCCTTCAGGACATCGCCCCCTTCGTGTCGCTGCTGCTGTCCCGCTGCCACGTGGAGGCCTTCGTGGCGGGCAACGTCACGCAGGTGGGGGGGAGGAGGGGGAGATGGGGGAGGGGACCGGAGGGGAGGAAGAGGGGCATGGGTATGGCCATGGGGAGCAGGGGAGGCAACTGTAGAAGATGGGGAGGAGGAGCCGGCGAGGGGTAGGTTGGTGCAAGCCTCCTCCCCATCTCCCTCCCCGCCAACCCCCCTCCCATACCCTCCCATTTCCCCCATCCACACACCCCGATTGCCCCAGGCGGGTGCCGTGGAGCTGGCGGAGGGCATCGTGGCGGCCATGGGCCCCGGCTGCCGCATGGCCGCGGGGGAGCGGGTGCGGGACTGCTGCGTGGTGGTGCCGGACGCGGCGGGGGCGGGGGCGGCGGAGGGGAAGGCGGAGGGGAAGGCGGCGAACGGCGCTGCGGCAAAGGCCAAGGCGGCCAAGGCGGCCAAGGCGGCCAAGGGGGCGAAGGGGGCCGGCAAGAAGGCGGGGAAGGGCAAGGCGGCTACGCCGGCGCCCGAGGAGGCCCCCGGCGCCGCTGCCGCCGCCCCCTCGGCCCCGGACCTGGGCACGGTGGTGCCGCTGCTGGCCAAGAACGCCAAGGAGGAGAACGCGGCGGTGAGGGGGGCGGGAGGAGGGGTGGAGGAAAGGAGGCGTGGCTAGACAGCAGGGGTAGCAACGTGGTTTCGGGGTATGCCGCGCCGGTGCTCCCTCGCTTAACCGCTCGCCTTTGCTCGCGGGCGCGCTGGCCTGCGCGCCCGCTCGGGGGTTCGGGGCAGGGCGCCTGGCCCTCTACCCCCCTCTGCCTCTCACCACTCACCCCCCACCCCCACCCTGGCGTCGGCGCGTTCCCGCTCAGCAACAAACACCCCCACCCCCACCCCCCAGGTGGAGGTCTACTACCAGCTGGGCCCCTCCGCGGACCCCCACGGCCGGGCCGTGCTGGACCTCCTGGACCAGGTGGGGGAAGGGGAAGGGGAAGGCGGGAGAGACTTCTGACGTACTGGAAACCGAAGGGAGGGACGCAGGTTTGGCGGCAGCCAGCGAACCCGATTGCGCCCCGAGGGCCACAGCCGGGGGATGCGACTTCCAAGCGGCGTCTGCAGGCAGCTGCGCTGACAGGGGAAAGGGAGGAGTGGGGGTAGGGACCCTGGGCGTCAGCGTCACGTAGCCGTAGGCACTGAGGCGCTTGCGCTGCTGGCGACTTCCCACCAACACGCCCGCTGCTACCCCCCTCTCCCTCCTTTCCCCCCCCCAGATCCTGTACGAGCCCTGCTACGATACGTTGCGCACCAAGCAGCAGCTGGGCTACTCGGTGTACAGCGGCACGCGGCTCACGGGCGGAGTCAGCGGCTTTTGCGTGCAGGTCGTGTCCGCAAGGTGGGGCCGGAAGCTCCCCCTCACAGCCCGCAGCGACACAGGCACGCGCTCCGGAGGACCCGCCCCCTTCCCACGCACCTGCGCCCCACCCGACAGTCCCTCACCGCCCTATCACCCCACCCCTCCGCCCCGAGCCGCGCCCCACCGTGCGACGCACTCACGCTCAGCCTCCACCAACCCCCACTCCACCCCAACCACCCCCAACCAGCCCTAATCAACCCCAACCAGCCCCAACCAACCCGTCCCTCACCTCCGCCCCCCAGGTACCCCCCCGCCGTGCTGGACGCCCGCGTGGACGCCTTCCTGAGCTCCATGGCCCCCCGCCTGGCCGCCATGACCCCCGAGGAGCTGGCCACGCACACGTCAGCGCTGGTGGCCGCAAAGATGCAGCGGGACAGGTGGGTGGAGGCTGGGGGGCAGGGGGTACTGAGGGCGGAGGGTCGGGGGGGGGGGAAAGAAAGGCAAGCGAGGCCAGTGGGGAGCACCGGCGTGTTCGGTAAGCATCGGTTTCGGCACTGAACCTGCACTCACCCCCGCCTTTCCCCGCAGGTCGCTCATCGACGAGGCCAGCAGGCTCTGGGAGCACATCAGCAGCCAGAGGTGCGGGGAGCCGGTGCAAAGTGACCGTTAGGACCTCAGGGGGGGGGCCAAGGCGCGGCGTGCGGTGGGTTCCAAGCCTCATGGGCAGGGGGCCATGCCATTCCTGGTGCGTTCCCAGCCGGACGCACCCGCTCCCCCGCCAGCCGCGGGGCCATAACCCGTACGACATGTGTACCATTGCGTACGGCCTGCAGGTACGACTTCCTGAGCCGCGAGCTGGAGGTGGCGGCGCTCGAATCCGTGACGGCGGCTGACGTGGCGGCGCTATTCTCTGCGCACCTGCTACCCCCCTCCGCGGGCGGCAGCGGGGGCCGGCGCAAGCTGGCGGTGCACGTGGCCCCACACGGCCCCCTCAAGGAGGAGCGGGCGGCGGGTGGCAAGAGCGCGGACGGGGCACAGGAGGCGGACGGGAAAGAGGCGGCCGGGAAAGAGGCGGACGGCAAGGGCAAGGGGAAGGGCAAGGGCAAGGGCGGGGAGAAGGCGACGGCCGCCATGGAGGTGGACGGGGGGGCCCCGGGGGCGGGCGAGGGGGCGGAGGCGGTGGAGCGGCCGGCGCTGGAGGAGCCCGCGGGGCTGGCGGCGCTCCGAGCCACACTGCCCGTGCACCCGCTGCACCTGGGCACGCCGCCGCCGCCGCTGCTGCCTAGCTGAGGAGCGGTGCTGGGGCGGGGCTGCGGTGGAGGCGGGCTGCGCAGGCGTGGTGGGGTCACCGGGGTCGTGGGGTGCGGCAGGGTGGGCCGGTGTCGAAGCAGGGGCGGAGCGGGGAGTGTCCACCCGAGGCAACGTGAGGGTCGGTGATCGTCTTGCAGTGAGCCGGGGCTGGCAACTGTCGCAAGTGGCAATGAAGCCATGCGTGGCCTGGGGCTGTAGACCGCCGGGTCACGTTGATGTTCTTCTACCCCAAGCTGGGGGCTCTCGTAGGAACATGAGCGTACGTGCAGTTAGGCAGTCCGCACTCGGTGGCGAGGCTGCACGGGGAAGGCCGTTTTGTCTTGACCCTTGGCTATGCCAGGATGCCGAGAAGCTATGTATCTGAGTCACGGAAGGCAAGCGCTGGAACTCGATCACGCAGGGCATGTTGAGGGCTCATAGGTAGTGAGTCCGGCAGTACGTACTCGATGCCGGCCGTTATGTCTTCGCCGTGTACACCTTTGGCTATGCAATGAGTCTGTGAGTCTATACACTATTCAGGTGGCCCTTCACGACAGCGGGAGAGGGGCTTCCGGAGAGCGTATGGGTTTCCACATCGCGCGCGGTTGGGCCGGTCGGCACTTACGCACGGTCCGGCGACACGCCGATGCGCTCACCTGTGCGTTCCCTAAAACGCAAGGGCCTAAGACATGAAAAGCGTCAAGGGCACGGCTGAAACCAGCAGGGCGGATGAATCAAGCGAGTGCGAAGTTTTATACCTCGCCAGCGTTTTCTTGTGTGGTGAGCTCTAGACAAGACTATTCCGGACTAAACGCAGCACTCCATACATATAACAGTGCCTTCCTCTGCAATCAAGAAAGCGAGACACTAATAAGCAGTGCGCGTTCAAGGCGGGCTTCCGGCTTCACGAACACGTTCGCACGTTCATCGCGCAACCAGTAGCAGGGTGATAGCTAGAAAGGCGATTGCTTGCCATGGTGCCGGGGCAGGCTTAGGCATTACTTTCCATGTCGGGTTGTCCAGCCGCGCTTGCCGCCGACCATGGACAGGCTGGCTGCATACATAGTACTGGCATGTCTGGCTCTGGCGGTCCCGGTTCGTGGAAACACGGAGAGCGCCAGCTGGAGAGCGGAGAGCGCCAGCAGCCATCTGCTGACCGCTAAAGCCGACCGCTTGCACAGTCGTCGCTTGCTTGCTAACACATACAGGTATGTATCAGAGCGCAACCGGAAGGCAGTTTTGCCCCGCGCCCCACCGCGCGCCCTCCGCTCGGCGGCACCCCTGGTATGGGCCTGCCCCCGGCCGTCCCGACGCCGCCCCCGCCCTCGTGCACGCGTCAGCCGACGTCAGCGGCAGCAGCCCCGAATCCCCCAGCCACGTTTTATTTTACCGCCCGCGCTGCTTGGGGGCCATGTCTGCTCGCTGGCTGCTGCTCGTTGAATGCTTATAGTCAGCTGGTCGAGCGAATGCTCGCTCTGGCGCTGCCCGGATGGCAGATCACGCGGTGGGCTGAAACCGGGGGGACGGCAACTGTGACGCGAGGCAGGCGCTGAGCTGTAGTATCAGTGCCGGAGTCCACCCATTGTCGCAGCTGGCTGGTTTCTGCGTCAGTGAGCGGCAGCCTGGGCTTGACCACATCAGCCATCGGCACATGCTGGCTGTCGGTCCGCTGACTTCGCCCGTTCATAACTTGTTGATAAGAAGAGGCACTATTCAAGTCGCGAAGTATGTATGTGTGTCTGTGCGGTGACGTCTCTGCGCGAAGCATGTAGGCCAGGCCTGGTTCCACGGCTGTACGGCACGCACTTCGCGATCCAACTATACCTCCTGGCACCCCGGGCACACACGGCCACACGTGGACAAAGCGTGTTACAACTTGATCTCGACCACGACAGCATCTCGGCAGTCCTAGTGTCCATCTCCCCAGGTTCCCCGTGCGACCCCGCCCCCAACCCCCGCCCCGCCCCCGCCCACCCACGCTAAGCAGTTGTGACTAACCATGACTTTCCACTTCACCGCCGCAGCTACTGCACCTCTTCAGGGGGCACCTGCCGGGCCTGCGATGCCACGTACTTTAGCTTCGACCCCTGCGCCACTGCCGACGACCTGGGGGCAGACTCGGCTGTGTGCCGCCTGCCTGCCGCCGAGGGGGGCAGTGTGGCCTCGTCCTCCATGTGCGGGGGCCGCTACGTGGCCACGGCGCTGTCGGGCAGCGTCAACGGCACCCTGCTGGCGTGGCGGGAGGGCGGCGGGCAGACCCTGGCCGTGACGCTGCGGCTGAGCTGCGACCGGATGCTGCCGCCCGGCTCCGTGCTCAACGTCACGGTGAGGGGCGGGCCCGTGGGCGGCAGAGAGGGCGGCGGGGTAACAGTGGGCAGGGAAAGCGTTGGGTACGAGCCTCGAGTACAAGCCGGTTGCATCAGCCCAGTCAATGGAGGCCTTGCTGGGCCAGGGTGCGACCCCTGCGTCGGTGCCGATGTGCATGCTGCAGTCATGGCAGTCGAGGTCCCATTGCTGTCCTTTCCTGATTTTGCTCACATAGCACACCTGCCCGCGGGCCCACCCGCCTCCAGGCCCGGTACGGCAGCGGTCTCTCCAAAACGGTCACGTGGAGCAACACGTCCACCAAAGCCACGTGCATATCCGTACAGGTGCACTAGCAAGCAAGGGTCACGAGAAAGGGGTTGATACGGGGTTATGGCCAGGGTGCTCGTGGGGTGCGTGACGCTGCTCACCACACCCATACCCTTCCGTCCGCCACAGATGAGCCTGACGGGAGTGGACGCCAGCGGCTGCAGCACCCAGGTGGTCAACGTGACGGCGGCCTTCACCGCTCAGCCCTACTACCTGGCGAACATTGTGCTCGTGGGCTTCACATGCGTGGCGGACACCAGTATACCGGTGGTCAACGTTACCGCGTCGACAATGCTAGCAGGCCCATACAGCCCCCCGCCTCCTCCACTAACACCGCCCTCGCCAGCGCCGCCCTCGCCACTTCCGCCTCCACAGCCCAGCCCTACACCTCCCAATCCACCTCCGCCATCGCCGCTCCCGCTCCCACCTCCAAGCCCGCGGCCCCCAAGCCCTCTGCCGCCCTCACCCGTGCCCTCTCCGCCGCCTTCAAGCCCGGAGCCCCCCAGCCCGCCACCGCCCTCCCCCCTGCCCTTTCCACCACCTACACCCCAGCCCCCCAGCCCTCCGCCGCCCTCTCCCCTTCCGTCTTCGCCTCCGAGCCCGGAGCCCCCGAGCCCTCCGCCGCCCTCTCCCCTTCCGTCTCCGCCTCCAAGCCCGGAGCCCCCAAGCCCGCCACCGCCCTCGCCCCTGCCCTCTCCACCACCTAGCCCCCAGCCCCCCAGCCCTTCGCCGCCCTCTCCCCTTCCGTCTCCGCCTCCAAGCCCGGAGCCCCCCAGCCCGCTACCGCCCTCTCCCCTTCCGTTTCCGCCTCCAAGCCCGGAGCCCCCAAGCCCGCTACCGCCCTCTCCCCTTCCGTCTCCGCCTCCAGGCCCGGAGCCCCCCAGCCCGCCACCGCCCTCTCCCCTTCCATCTCCGCCTCCGAGCCCGGAGCCCCCCAGCCCGCCGCCGCCCTCCCCCCTTCCGTCTCCGCCTCCAGGCCCGGAGTCCCCCAGCCCTCCGCCGCCCTCTCCCCTTCCGTCTCCGCCTCCAAGCCCTGAGCCCCCGAGGCCTCTGCCTCCCTCGCCTCTTCCGTACGCGCCCCCCAGCCCGGAGCTTCCAAGCTCTCTGCCTCCCTCTCCCCTGCCCTCTTCACCACTCAGCCCTGAGGCCCCCAGTCCCCTGCCTCCCTCGCCCCGTCCGTCCCCACCTCTGAGCCCGGAGCCCCCGAGCCCTCTGCCGCCGTCTCCCCTGCCCTCTTCACCACTCAGCCCTGAGCCCTCCAGTCCAGTACCGCCGTCTCCCGATCCGTCCCCGCCTTCCAGCCCGCAGCCCCCGAGCCCTCTGCCGCCGTCTCCCCTGCCCTCGCCGCCTCCTAACTCCGAGCCTTCCAGCCCATTGCCGTCCCCTTTCACTCCGTCGCCGCCGCCCACCCCTCAGCCCCCGACCCCTTCCCTGCCCTCGCCACGTTTGCCATCGCCTTCTAGCCCGGAATCCTCGACCCCCCTGCCGCCCTTTTCCGAACCGTCGCCGCCTCCCATCCCTGAGCTCCCGAGTCCGATTCCATTGTCGCCGCTCCCGTCCTCACCTACAAGCCCGTCACCGCTTCCATCGCCGACCTCTCCGCTTCCCAGCCTTGCGGTTGCCCCTCCTTCCTATCCTTCTAGCCCCTCACCCCCCGCCCGGCCGCCGCCTGAGGTGCCGCCCACACCTCCAGGACCGAGCTTCCATGCACCGCCCTCGCTGCCTCCTGCCCCTGCCCCTTCTCGAAAAGGACCCTGGCCTCCGCCGCCTCCCACCGCGCCGCCACCGGCTGCAGGGGCCGTGCCCCTGGCCCCCGAGGCACCCCCATCTTCAAACCCCTCGCCTGTCAGCCCCCCACCCGCTCCCGTTCCGCCGCCTCCCAGCGGCCCCGCTGCACCTACTGCTTCCCACCTTGATGCGCCCCCCTCGGCTGCGCCACCTGCCAGTCCTCCAAGCGGAAGGGACCTCCCGCCTGCGGCCCCGCCGCCATTCAGCCCCAAACCCGCGACCCCGCCGCCTTCTTCACCCAGCCCCGATGAGCCTGCTGCCGCTGTCCCCCCCATGGCGCCGCCAATGCCCCCTGCGGTAGGCGGGCAGCCACCGCCTGGGGAGCTGCCAGCGCCCTCGGGCCCTGCGCCCAGCCCGCCCGCGGTACCTCTTCCGCCGATGGTGCCGCCTGCTGTGCCAGATCAGTCCGGGCAGCCTCCCGCAGGGGCCCTCCTGCCGCTGCCACCTCCTCATCTCCAGCCGCCCTCGGCCACTGCACCGCCGCTTGGCGGTCAAGGGCAGCTGCCTCCGCCCGGTCTCCCTTCAAGCACACCCGGGACCCCACCACCACAATCCCCTCTGGCGTCCTCACCGCCACAAGCTCCTCTGGTGCCGACTGAAGCACCCGCGCTTGCCTCGTCACCTCCGCCAATGCAGCCGACGCCTCGAGCCGCCTCCGTCCCTGCCCCTCCACTTGATCTTACGCGGCCGCCCTCCGCCCACTCAGCCCCTCCGCTCAACCCCCTCACCCCAGCTGGGGGCCCTCCCGCTGCGCCTTCACTGCCGTCCAGATCAGGCCCAGGCCCGACCGGGCCCAGCCCGCAGCCTCCGGGCCCTCAGCCGCGCACCGAGCCTCCGGCGTTTCCGGCGAGCACCTAACCCGCCACGCCTCCTCCGTCCTCTGCGCCTACCCCCTCGTCGGCTCCTCCTCGTCCGCCTGCGGACAGCACACCACCGGTTCCGGTCCCGGGAGTGCCGGCCATAATAACTTCGCCTCCCCAGGAAGCCTCCAACCAGCCGCCTGCTCCTGCCTCCAGTCCAGCTCCTCCAGGCCTCATCGCTTCGGCCCCTCCTATACCGGTCGCCCTATCGCCGCCGAGCCCTCCCTCGCCCGATGCTGCCGCCCCGCCTCCGCCCCCCAACACGCCACCCGCCAGCCGGCCGCAACAGCCGACCTCTCCCCAGGCCACGCCTCCGGGCCCAGCGTCCCCGCCTGTCGGGTCTCGCCAACCGGCCCTGCCTCCACCGGGGCCCACCGGGGCCCAACCCCTAACCCCTAGCAGCCTGTCACCGCCGCCCTTGTGGCAGCCCCCTGCGCCCCTGGCTACATCGCCGCCTGCCCCCGCGTCCCCACCGCCACCGCCTCCACGGCCCTCGGCGCCCGGGGTTGCAGGCGGCACACCCACCGCGCCTGCCCCTCAGCAGCCCCCGCTTGGCCGCAGTCCCCTGCTGGCCCCTCAGCCGGCGCCGCCACGCAGCTCCGGACAGCCTAGCCCGCCCCTGGAGCCATCTCTGGCACCCAGCGCTGGTACCTCGCCGCCTCAGCTGTCGCCGTTGCCGGCCCAGCCACCGCCGGGTGCCGCAGCCCCTACAATAACGCCGGCCGCCCCAGCCAGCCCGGTCGGCAGCACCCCGCCACCTGCCCCCCGCCGTGTTCCGGCCTCGCCGCCTTCGCCTACGCCGGTGCCCCCAGTTGGCAGCAGTGTTGCACAGCCGCCCGGTGGCAGCGGGGGCCTGCAGCCCCCCAGTGCGGCCGGCGGCAACAGCAGTGCCCCACCAAGCCCAGCCGCCAGGACGCCGCCAGCCGCCAGCCCTCCTCCAGCGGCAGCCCCCGCCCCCACTCCTCCTGCGAATGTGAGCGTGCGCAACAGTGCAAACATCATTTCCGGTGGAGACGCATCCAGCGAGGCCGAAGCCCATCCGGCTGGCGCCCCGCAACAGGGCGGAGGCACCCCTGGCGCCGGCGTACCGGTACCTGCTGTGGCCGCCTCAGGCCCCCTGGCGCTGCTTCGGTCAGCCACCGCGCGCGCCGCCGCAGCGTCCCGACCCCAGAGCGCCTCCAGCCCGCAGCACCTCTTCGGGGCGTCCGAATCCGGAGCCGAGCTTACGGCTGTCGCGGCCGCGGCCGTCGCAGCTGCCCCGACCGGCGCCAACACAGGCTCTGGGGCGGCGGCGGCGGGCAGCCCCCACCGCTCCGGCGTGCGCAAGTCGCAGACCTTCAACGGACCTGCGATCCTGCGTCGCC
This sequence comes from Edaphochlamys debaryana, assembly GCA_016858145.1. Classification (NCBI taxonomy): domain Eukaryota; kingdom Viridiplantae; phylum Chlorophyta; class Chlorophyceae; order Chlamydomonadales; genus Edaphochlamys; species Edaphochlamys debaryana. Next base: position 61,978 of record JAEHOE010000214.1, on the reverse strand, counting down.
AAGCCGCCGACCCGGGCGCCGACCCTAGCTCCCCGCGCCGCCCCGACATTGGCGGGGAGCTGCTCCTGCCCCAGCCGTCGGGCGGCCCGAACGGCGCCGACGGCGGCTTGGCGGCGGCGGCGGCCATGGCCCGCGCCTCCCCTGCCTCGCGCCGCCGGGCCTCCCTGGCCGCCGTGCCGGAGCGTGTCGGCCTGGCGCCGGACATGGACCCCGCCTGGGCCGCCCGCGTTCCGTCGCGGAGGGCCTCCCTGGTGCTGCCAGGCCCGGGCGGCGTGCTCGGAGCGGCCCCAGCGCAGCAGCCGCAGCGGCCGCTGCTGTCCTCCAAGGCCGCCTTCCTGGCGCTGAGCGGGGCCGGGGCCGGGGCGAAGGACGGGGTGAAGGACGGGGTGAAGGAGGGGCCGTGGGAGGAGGGCGTGGCCCGGCGGGCGCAGAGCATGAGTGCGGCCATGATGGCGGGGGCGCAGCTGCGGCAGCTGGCCAGGCCCCCCTCCTCGGCCTTCACGCCGCCACTGCCGCCGCCTGGGCCAGTGGACGCAGCGGCGGCAGGGCCGTCGCACAGCAGCCGGCAGGCGTGGGTGGACCCCGCAGCCCCGGAGCCCATGAGTTCGGGCGGGGGCTGGGCGGCGCAGCACTGCGGCCCGCTGGCCTCCGCGCCGGGGCACCTGCCGGTGGCGCAGGTGGGAGAGGACGCCCCGGCCGGCCTGTGGCAGCGGCGGACGCAGATGCCTCCGCCCATGGCCAGCCCCAGCCGCCTGGGCCTGGGCCTGGGCGGCCGCCGCTCCACGGCGACCAACGACACCTCCGTGCGGGGGGGCAACAACACGGATGCCTTGCCCTCGGGGCCCCTGCCCTCGGGGCCCCTGCCCTCTGGGCCCCTGCCCTCGGGGCCCCTGCCCTCTGGGCCCCTGCCCTCAGGGGCCCTGTCGCCCGTAGCCTCCGGCACCGGCCACGTGGGCCACCTGGGGGACGCAGCGGGCATCAGCAGCAGCAGCCCCCAGCTGCCGCACATCTTCATCGGCGACGCCACGGGAGCCAGCGCGGACCGGGCCGCCAGCAGCACGGGCCGGCGCTCCAGCGTGCTGGGCATGCTGGGCGCGCTGAGCCGCTCCCTGCGCCACGCCGGCACGAGCTTAAGCGGCGCGCAGCGCGCCGGCAGCGGCCGCCGCGCCTCCTCCGTCGCAGTGACGCCGCTGCCGCCCGGCACCGCCGCCGTCGCCCCCGCCGCCGACCCGCACTCGGGGTCGGGTGAAGCCTCCCCCACTGCGTCCGGCGCTTCAAGCGCCGCCCGTGCGCTGCTCATGGGCCCCCCTCGGCGGCCCCGAGCTCCCGCAACCTCCAGCCCCTGGCCGCCCTGTCGCCGCTGCCCATGCCATCCTCCACCAGACGCCGCGCCTCCTCAGCGGTGGACCCACCCGTGTTTGTCGGCGCCGAGGCCCCCGCCGCCGCTGCCGCTGCCTCCGCGGGCCCTGCCACGGCATCTGTCAGCGGCCCCGAGGACAGCTCCGTGCGCGGCCCCCCCTCGCGCCCCGGCTCTCGCGCACAGCTGCCGCTCCCCAGCTCGCCGCTGGCCAGCTCCGCCCGCTGGTCCTCCATCTTCAAGCGATCGTCCCTGGGCCCCGAACCAACGGCGTCAGCTCCCGCCGCCGAGCCCGTCGTCCTTGGCGGACCTGCGCCCGCAAGCCAGGCGGACCTCCCGCCGGGCCCTCCGCCGCCGCCGCCTCCGCCGCCGTCCCCTCCCCCCCGCTCGGGCCGTGTGCTGGGTATGGCCATGACACCCCACACCGAGGCACCGGCAGCCGCACCGCCGCTGCCTGCGGCCGGGGGCGGGCACGGGGACGCCAATGTTGGTGGCGGCGGCGGCGTCGGAGCCGCTAGGGGCGTGAGCATCGGCTTCAGCGCCAAGGGCGGGGGCACCACGGCGGAGGTGGAGCGCGCGTTCATGCTCGACACGGAGGCCAGCGGCGTGGCGGCGGTGGCGCGGCAGGGCACGCAGGACGCACTGCTGGAGACGTTCTTGCCGCCGCCGCCCAGCGGCTCGGGCTACGCGCGCGCCGCCAGCGAGCTCACCAGCCTCTGCAGCTCCGCCGGCCGCACCGCGCCCAAGCAGAGCGGAACGCAGGAGGCCGCGGCCGCAGCAGCGGGAGGCAGAGGCGCTGGCGGAGACGGCGCTGGAGGGACAGGGGGCGGCACGGAGCAGCTGCCCCGCCGGAGCGGCAGCGGCGCCGCGGGTGCGGGGCTGGGCAGCACGGGCACGAGCTCGGGCTGGCCGGCCTCGCCCAAGCGGCAGGCGGCGCTGCTGCTGGACAGCACGCCGGGCGGCCACGGGCTGCCGTACATGTCGTACAACCCGCTGGCGTGGAGCGCAGCAGATGACGCCACGGCCGCAGCAGTCCCCGCCGACGCCGCTGGCGCCGATGCCGCGGGGCCCGCGGGTGCTGCCACCGCCACAACCCCGGCGGCGGCGGGCGGGGCTGTGCGTGTGGGGGAGGGCAGCTGGGCGGGCCGCGCGGGGCCGCATGGCGGTGCCACGCCTCCGCGGCCCATGAGCGGTTTGGGCGTGGTGCCGCTGGAGGTGAGCATGCTGCGGCTGCAGGGCCTGGCCGACTCGCTAGCGGCCATGACGGCCAAGAGGGAGGCAGGGGTGACGCCGCGCAAGCATGACGAGTGATGACTGCTTACTGGGCTCTCCAGGCTTGACCCGGTGTGCGCTGTTTACGTGCTCTGGGTGCGCCTGGCGGCGTGCTTTGTCCTGCTAGTAACAAACACGCCATTCATCCTGTGACTGATCATACGCTAATGGATGTTATATGTGACACGAATTGAACGGTTGCTCCGTAGTCAATGCTGGCTGAAGGATTCGCTCTTATTGGACTGCTGAACTGAAGGACGGATGCGTCAATCGTATACGTATGTGACATGGCGGCGCTAGTCCTGCCAGCCAATTTCGCCTGGTATACAAGGAAACCTCCAGGCCGGCGTGCGAACAATGATACCTATTGGCCCCTATTGGTGCACCACGAACACGGCCTACTGTGTCTCCTGCGGCAATCTTGTTGCTTATGCCGGCGGGCCCCTGATCAAGCATACTACATCTCTCCTCCAGCCCTGGGTGCACACCATTTCCCACTGCAAGCATATGGATTGTCGTTGAACCCAACAAAGTTGTGGTCATCTACCACCTGGCTTTTGGCAAGCTGCGCTGAAGTGACGTAGCACAGCACCACAAATTGCGTCCAGGGATGACGGCACAGCGCTGCGGTCGGATGGGGTGATAGCAATGCGTTTCACTGCTTTCAGAGAGGGTATGATATCTCCTGGGTAGGTACCGAGGTGGGCCGGGAAGGAGGTACCGGGAATCGTGACCACGCGTCGGCTGGGATAATGATGTGTCTGGGGGTTTTAATGTTTGCGCTCGGTATGCGGGGCTGGGCGCCAAGTTGCTCGGCAAAGGGGATTCCCTGTAAAGCGCCCATTAGGCTGTGGCATCCCCCCACCCCCCACCCCTAGATCGGAGCGAGCCGTCCCGGCAGCCCACGCCAGCACCCCTGCTTAGCCAAGCAGCCCCAAGCCATCGCTGCGCACAGGACCCCCAGACCGCTCCCACGGTCCGAGGGGAGCCGTCGCCGCTGTGCACCGAGTGAGGTTGGGTTCCAAGTTGATGGTGTATGCGTCTTCGTGGCCGTCCGCCGTGCTGCTGGACGCCGGCAGGACTTGTCAGCCCGCGCTTTCTTGACACCCTGTGACTCCTTATTCTCAACACATGGGTGCCCTTCTGGGCCTATAAACTAAATATGAATAACTTCCCCCAGGCTTGCAGTCGAGGGAGCAGGAAAGGAGAAGCGGCACCTGAGAAGGGTTTGTGGCCTGAGGCTCTGACCCGTGTGCCCAGGCAACGCTCAGGAACGCGGGGGGGGGGGCGCACAAGTGTCCGCTGGTGCGGTGCCAGTCGAACCGCCAGTTAGTAAACTGCGCGAAGTAGCTCCGAGAGCCTTGCGTGTAACACACGTTAGTAGCTGCCGGGCTCACGTAGGCCGTGGGCGGATTTCTGATTTTGAGCGAGGGGCTCAGCCCTCCAGGGTTACCCCGTGTCGGTATCCGTCCGTCCGTGTGTGCCTGCGTCACGCAAGAACCTGCGATTCACGCCTAGCCCGCGATGCCACAAGCTTTAGTTTCCTTATCCCTATCGCTTGTGATTAAAGAGCAGGGAAGGTTATCGAACCTGCGCTGGCTGTGATCGACCAGACGAGTATCGGCCCAGTCTAGACCAGGCACTCTACCGCGGGGTTTGGGGCTCAGCCCTTTTCCCTGTCCTGAGGAGGACAGACCACCACCTTGTTGAGCGAGGAAACGTCCCCCCAGCCCGCCTCCTCCCTCGCCACCTCCGTCCCCAACTCCCAGCCCCGAGCCTCCTCCCTCGCCGCCTCCGTACTGACATTTGGCGGGAAACGTTTGTGACCCGCACTACTCACCGTCAGTGCATTGCCCGTGCCCCCAGAAGCAGCAGGACTAATGCCATGCAGTCGCTCTGGCTTTCGTGCAAGGATTCCCTGAAACATTTGCGGCCCGAGGCCGAGTTCAGCCGCAACACCTGTCGATGGTCTACCTCCGTCCTCCCAGTGGGGCCCGAAAGCACGCCCGTTTACAAGTCAGATTGGAACGTAACAACATCACCTTGAGGCAAAACGCTAAACGCAACAAGGTTGAGTCGTGATTCATCGCGGCGTCGGGCCGTACCGAACTTGGGGGCACCATTTGGGCCCGCGCTAGGGTGCACCCGAAGCCAGCAACCGTTACATGTGACATAACTTATGTTATATCAATAAACTCGGGGAAACGCCGCGTGCGTCGCTCCACAGCAGCTTACGTAGCGCAGCGCACGCCCGCCCGGTTGCCGCGACCCTGCCGCGGCCGGCGCCGCGGTGCCGGCGTGTTCTGTGTTGTTTGCCCTTTGCAGCGCCGTGTCGTAGGGCAGCCGGCGGCGGAGGGCATCTCCGTCCGTCCGGGGTGTTTTGTGTGTGCTACCTAACGGCTGACACCGCTTCGGCCACTAGTGACACCGCTTCGGCCACTAGTGCAACCTAATCACCTGGGGGGGACGCGAGGGAGGTGGGTTTCATCACGGCGCGGTAGAAGCAGTTGGCTGCTCTCAATCGGCGTGGGAGCCTCGGTGAGCCGCCGCTGGGTTGGCTGGACAGCCGCTGTAACGCGACACGGTTCCCCGAGTAAGACGTGTGAGTGTGATTGAACTTTGGTGGATTACAGCTGGTTTGGGGTTTGTATGCGTGGTCATGAGCGCCGTGATGCGGACCCGGCGGGGCCTGGTGGTATGTTAAGTGATGTGTGGAGGGGCTAAGCGCTCCGACCGTGTGTTGGTGGCAGGCGATCGACACGAGTCCACTTGATTCGGATAGGGCAGGGACGAATCAGCTGGCAGCACTCCCTTGCGTGGCTGAGTGCTGAGTCGATGGCGCTGAGCTGACATATGAGGTTGAGAGGAGGCAGCGCGGCACGAGGGGCGCACCCCAACGGCAGACCGTGTCAGCATGCGCGTTGTCGCCCTCGTCTCGATCCCCTTATAGTGCCGTCAGACGAAGGTAAGAAGCAGTCAACGATCACAGATAGCACAAACACGTGAGGCCTGCGACCTGAGGGGTACTCCCCGCTGCGACATCCCAATCGGGGTCAACGCCTCTGGCCTCGGCGCCACGACCAGGCCCTGCCCACCACCGCCTTGACTGCCTCCACAAGCGACGATGTGCGCTCGCTTCCTGCTCACCAGTTGCCAGGCAGACCTGCATCTCCCCTACCTCAGCGCGGAACACACAAGCCAAGTAGCGCGCGCTTTGCACGCCAAAGCTGGGCCCAGCTTGCGATTGGCTACATCTCGAGCAGCCCACTCGGGGCCTCGGAACTCCACCATACAACCTCCTCCGTCTGCGCCGCGGGTCTGCTCCCAGGTCTCTTCCGAACTGCTCACTTCCCGGGCCTGCCATACACGACATGCCCATGACACCCCTGCCAGGCCCCTGACCCCGCCTCCGCGAGCCAGCACCGCTGCGGGGCGGCCTAGGCGTTGCTGGGGAAGACGTGGTAGAAGTGGTACAGCTCCGTGTCGGGCTCGTAGGCGCCCACCTCGGTGCCGCACACGCCGCAGCACACCCGCTGGTACTGGGCGGAGGGCTTGGCGCGCTTGGGCCGCCGCCCGCCGCGGCCCCCGCCGCTCGCCGTCGCGGCGCCAGAGGGGTCAAACGGCGCCCCGGCCTGCCCAGACGCCGAGGCCGCACCCTCGCCTGCACCCTCGGGGTCGTCTCCCACCTGTAACGTGGGGTCGTGCGAGGAGAGCCCCGGGGTTCAGGGGTGACAGGATCGACAGACGCACGGTGAGGCACCCATCCTCGATCGGGCTCTTAGCTCGCCCTCCCGCTCAAGGCCGCGCGCCCGCAACGTCCGGACTGCCGGCTACCCCTCCTCCAACCGCGGCCTCGTCTCCGCCCCTAACCCGGGCCCACACCCCTGCCCCCGGCCCACCCTGCAGTTCATCACGAACATGGCCCGGTACTGGTGGTGGAACTTGTCGTGGCGCTGGCAGTCCATGCACAGCATCGTAAAGCAGGCGGGGCAGGACAGCAGCGCGTCGGACACGCGCCCGCAGCGCTGCTGGTCCGCCCAGGTAGCGTCCTTGTCGTCTGGGGGCGCGGGCATGAGGAGGTCAACGGTGTGCGTGGCAGATGACGCCTGCCGTAGCGCGTGCCCCTACGTCTGCCAGGCGCCGCCGTTGCGTGCCGCCTGCTGGCTATACCGTACATCTGACCCTGTTCGCCAGCACGCCTGCCCTCCCACCTGCTGCGTCGTCATAGTAGGGGTCCTCCTCCTGCACCAGGTCACTGCCACCCTCGCTGTCATCGTAGCCGTCGCCCAAAGTCCCGTCCTCGCCGCCGCCGTCGCCAGCCTGGTCGCCCGTCGACGCCTTCGCCGTGCGTGCCGCCACAGCGCCTCGCCCTCGCCCTCGCCCGCGCGCCGCCCCAGCTCTCCGTCGGCCCCCTCGCGCCCCTGCGCCCGCATCGGCTGCAGCTGCGCTCGTGCTTGCTGCTTGTGACGAGGCAGCGCGAGTTTCGTCGGCAGCTGGCGCAGCATCCATCTGGCCCGCGCTCGCCTTTCCTTAGTTTGCCAAGTCACTAACGAGTGAGATAGTCAGTTCCTCTCTAGCGACAGCGAAAGAGGCCTGAGAGTAGCGATTGGGGCAAGTTTACTGATGAATGGCTTCTCCCTCTCGTTTCAATACAGATACGTCGTGTATACAATGGTTACCGCACAAGTAGCTATGATCAATACAGGCTAGGGCAGAGGACGGGTCTTGGCTTCAATTGGAAGCCGCTCGGCGATGGCGTGGCTCCTCGCGTCCGCGTTCGTGGCGTTACAGAGTGCGGTGCTATCTCTGGTCAACGACACAGTGAAGGATGACTATATGGTGCGGGCTGTCGGCAGGGCGAAGCTCGATCGCCACTCCGCAGTCCTTGCGCTGAGCCCGGCCGAGCAAACACTGCTGCCAAGGAGTCTATGGCATCACTCTTCATGCGCCCCCGCGCTCCCCGGTGGCCGCAGGACGAGGTGTTTCACGGCCCCCAGGCACGCGAGTACTGCCGGGGGGACTTCGCCTCGTGGCACCCCAAAATCACCACCTTCCCCGGCGTGTACTACCTGGGCACAGCTTATGGCTGGGGACGATGGGCGGCGCAGGCTCTGGTGGGGAAGGTGGTGAACACGGTGAGGCCAAGCCTGGCACGGGTCTGCGGAGTGAGGCATACTCGCACAGGAATGGGGCAAACACCTGCACGCCGTTCTGTGCCCTGGTCTACTCCAAATCACCCGCTGGCCTCACCTCAGCACACCCCTCGGTTCCTCTCCTCCCCAGGAAGAGGCCTGCTCCACGCCCTTCCTGCGCTCCCTCAACGTCCTGCTCTCGCTCGCCTGCCTGCTCACCACCCGCGCCATCCTCCGGCACCGCCGAAGCCACGGCCGCCTGGCGCCCGGGCAGGCCCGGGGCGGGCCCCAGCAACAGCAGGCCGCCTCGGACGCCGCTGTGTCCCCCGGCCTCCACGCCCTGGTCCTGGCGCTGTACCCGCTGCACTGGTTCTTCTCCTTCCTCTACTACACAGACGTGGCCTCGCTGCTCTTCCTCCTGCTCTGCAACCTACAGGTGGGGGACCGTGCCGGGGGCTGCCCCCCCCCTGGTTCTGCACGTACGGGTTCCGTTTGGCAGCCGCAGCCTGTGCTCGCGCGTACGGATGCCTGGCTCCCCCACCGCTCACTGCCGGCCTTTCCACCCCTCCCCCCCTCCGCGCTGCAGGCGCTGCGCCGCAGCTATCTCACGGCAGCCCTGGCGGGGGCCGCGGCGGTGCTGTGCCGCCAGACCAACGCGGTGTGGGCGGCCTTCGTGCTGGGCGAGTCGGCGCTGGCGGAGCTGGGGCTGGCGGACGCGCCTTGGGCGGCCGCCGGCTCTGGGGCTGGCAGCTCGGGTCCATGGAGGTCACCGCGGAAGAGCGGAAGCAGCGTAGCAGCAGGGAAGGGCGGGGCGGGGCAAGGGGGTGGGGAGGACGAGGAGGCGGCCCGCGCGGACGCCGCAGGGCTACTCCCGGAGCTGGGACTAGCGCTGAGCCGCGCCTGGCAGCGGAGGGGCCGACTGGCGGCGGCGCTGTGGCCTCTGCTGCTGCCGCCGGTGGGCTTCGTGGCCTTCCTAGTGGCCAACGGGGGCGCTGTTGTATTGGGCGACAAGGAGGCGCACGTGCCCGTACGGCACGGCGCTCAGCTGCTGTACTTCGGCGGTTGGGCGGCGCTCATGCTGTGGCCCCAGCTGCTGCCCGAGGTTGGGGCGCTGGGCAGGGCGGCAGCCCGTAGGCCGATGGCGGCGGTAGTGGTGGCGGCGGGGGCAGTGGCGGCGGCAGCGGGTGTGGCGCACGTGTCCACGCTCGTCCACCCGTACGTGCTGGCCGACAACAGGTGGGTACCAGAAGCCAGGGGCGCTTCTGCTCACAAGCCGTACACCCGTGAGCCGCGCTCAGCCCGCCCGCACGGCAGTCACGCTAGCCTAGCTTACCCCCCAAGCTTACCTCCCTAGTACACCGCGCACCTGCCCACCCTCCAGGCACTACGTCTTCTACCTGTGGCGGCGCCTGCTGGACCGCCACCGCCTGGCGCGGTACGCCCTGGCCCCCGCCAACGCGGCCGCCTGGGCGCTGCTGCTAAGCGGGCTGCGGCGGAGCGCGTCGCGGCTGTGGCTGCTGGGCTTCCTGGCCTGCGTGGCGGCGACGCTGCTGCCGGCCTGGCTGCTGGAGCTGAGGTGGGGGCGGGGTTGGGGGCGGGGTTTGCAGGCGGAGGCCGCGGGCCGCGGGCTGTTTGGGCGATCCGGCCGCGGCCTTTCCTTGCTCCACTGGCCCCCCATACGCACTCCCTCGACCCTCTATTGCGCGCGCCGCAGGTACTTCACGCCCGGCCTGTTCCTGGCCGCCATGCGCCTGCGCCCGCCCTCGCCGCTGCAGGCGGGGGCGCTGCTGGCCACCTACGCGGTCGTGGACGCGGGCAGCATGTTCCTCTTCCTGCGGAGGCCCTTCATCTTTGCGGACGGGAGCGTGGCGCGGTTCATGTGGTGACGGGCGCAGGCGGGCGCGCGGGGGGGGGCGGGGGCGGGGCGGAGGCGGGGGCAAGGGCGCGGCAAAGTGGTCCTAGAGCGATCCCATGAAGAAAGTATGGAGGTTGAGAGATCAACGTGGCGGGTGCAGCAGAGGTGGCGGGTGGCACTGTGTGCGCAATCGCTGCCGCTGTGGCATGCAAGAAGTGCTGTCGGGCTGAGCAGTGCGGTGCCGATCCATTCCTCCGAGGGCAAAGGGTCGGGATTCATGTTACCGAACAGCGTCGTCGGCCGTGCATGGGCCAGAGGCCCAATGCCCCGCTCGCATTAGAAAGCCTGCCGTTCAAGAGAGTCCGTGCTCAGAGACGAGCACTCTCAGAGCCGACACCGTTATGGCCTATCTACAATGTCGCAAGTCTTCTAGCCCACAAGCATGCGTGAAGGTCGTCCAGGAGTCGCCTAGTCCTACCTACGGCAATCAGCACATGCATACCGTGCGCGCCATCGCCAGCACCCACCCAATTCACAGGGCCTTCACAAACGGAGCCCCTTCCCAGCACAAATCTCTGCTCAGTACCTCTGCTCGAGGCGGCTTGAGGTTATCTTGCGTCTGCAGCCCTGCCCCTCCTGGCATGAAGCCGTTAAGACAATACCTGTGTGATGAGTCTAATGTTCTAAAGTACAAGCCCCACCAAATGCTGGCCGCAGGGCTCCATCAGCGCCACAGCTGTGCCCTCGTCACTCTCTTCCCCAGTCTCTCCTCTCTCGCCCCCCATGTCCGTATCAAGTTCCTCACAGCTGCATTCCCGCTCCCTCCCCGCAGCAGCGCCAGCCCTCACCCCCGCTCCCGCCACCTGCACCCATGCCCTCCCCCGCTGCTCCCTCCCCTCACCCATCGTTCCCCTTTCCCCCCTCATGCGAAGTGTATCCCCGCCGCGTTGAACAGCGCCAGCAGCGCCAGGAACTCCTCCTGACTCATCTTGGACGAGCGGTTGGTGTCCAGGCCGTTGTCGGTTAGGACCTGGTGCGAGCGAGAGGGGGTGGGTAGGTGGGTGGGTGGGTGGCAGGTGAGAGGGTGGGCGGCAAGGCTGACTGGAGCGGGGGATGGGGTTGCGCCATGAGGCCCGCGAGGGGCGGCAGGGACCCCAGAGGCCCCAGAGGCCATGTTTCATCTTCACGAACATGCCCAGGGCTGCAGGAGACGGCCCGCGTGCAGCCCTTCAAACCGAGCTTCCGGCGCGCCTCCCTCCCTACGCCCCCTGCCGGCCCCGCCCGCTCACCTTGACCACCAGGTCCTTGAACTCCTGGCTCACGCGCGCACCGCCCCTGCGCCGCCCGCCCGCCGCTTTGCCGCCGGCGCCCCCTGCCGCTCCGTCCACCGCCATGGCGTCCTCCTCCCCCTCCACCCCGTCCTCCTCCTCGCCCCCGTCCGCGTCCATGGCGTCGTCGTCGCCCGCGCCGCCCAGGGTGGCGATGCTCGCGGTCGCGCCGCTGGGGCCGGCCCCCGCGGCCCCCGCCGCCAGAGCCTGGTAGGTGCGGTAGTTGGACTCCAGCGCCTGCAGCGTGTTGGGCTGCTTGAAGATGGCGCCTGAGGGGTTGGTGGTGAGGGGGGGCGCGTCGGGCAGTTGACGAGGCTGGAAGCGGCAGGCGTCTAAGGCGTGGATTTGGGGCACCCGGGCTGAGTAGGCCTCCGGGTCTCGCAGCACCCGTGTCAAACGTTCGCTCGTACCCCGCCCCACCCACGCTCCAGCGCCCTCACCCAGCGTCTTGTTCTTGCGGCTGAAGCACAGCCGCACCAGGCCGTCCCACTCCAGGAAGTTGACGGGCGGCGGCGGGTGGCGCGGCTCGATGCGCACCACGCTGCTGTCCACCTTGGGCGGGGGGCGGAAGTTGTTCTTGCCCACCTGGTGGGGGTGGGAGGGGGGTAATGGAGGTGCAGGTGGGAAGACGAGAGGGCGGCAGGGACGTCAGGACTACAAGGCGCTTTAACAGCAGACGGCGGGCCTCCACCGCGAGCCCTTCGCCACCGCCCACTCTTCTGTCAGCACCCTAGGTGCCCCCACCTTGAGCAGGTGGCTGACCCTCGCCAGCAGTTGCGTGTTGACCGCCAGCCTGCTGTACAGCGGCTCCCCGGGCTTGGCCACCAGGCGCATGGCGAACTCGTGCTGGTACATGATGACGGCGGCACGGAAGGCGGGGCGGTGCGCCAGCAGCTTGAAGGTGAGCGGCGAGGAGATGTTGTAGGGGATGTTGGCCACGCACAGGTCGAAGTAGGGCAGCTCCACGCGCATGAAGTCGCCGTGGATGATCTGGGGGCGGGGGTAGGGGGGCGGGGTGGGGGACCGCGGGATGGGCATGGAGTGGGGGGGGTAAAAAGTGTTGGCGCGGGGGGTTGTGAGGGAGTGTGGACGGTCCCTCACGGGCTCCGCGGCCTCCGTGGCCACGGCACGTTCCTCCCGGGAATCCATGCAGGCCGGACAACGTCGGTATGTCACGTGTCTTCCTCCCCTGGCACGTGGCGGCGTGCCACCGCTGTGCTGTCTGGGCCCCGCCCGATCCCCCCTCCCCCGGGCTTCATCAGCGACCCCCCTGCCCAGCCCAAGGGCCCACGGCCCACCTGCAGGTTGTTGGCGTAGGGCGTCCCCTGCACTCGCCGCTGCAGCTCCAGGACCTGGGGGACAGGCGGAGGGGCCGTGGGGTTGGGCGGTGAGGGCTCCGGGGGCCTGCAGCCCCTGACTCCGGGTCCCCAGGTGGGGTGGGCGGCCGTGGACCAGGCCAAGATCGAGCAGCTTCCCCGTTAGGCACAGGACCAGAGTCCAGGTGGGACTGCGAGTTCCGAAAGCCCCGGAGCCAATGGTGCTGCGACGTTAGCGACCGCCTTTCCACAGCCCGGCCGGCTGCGGCCGGTCGGCCCTGCGCCGGAGCTTGACGGGTACCCGGGAGCCAGGAGACGCTGGTGGGCGGCCGAGCAGCAGCTCTGGGCGGCATGGCCACCTCAGCGCCCCCAAGTGCTGCCTCTGCCCGCGACCATCCGGTTGCCAGCCGTGCTGCAAGCGCACACACGCCCATATATGGGCCCGTAGCACTGGGAACAGGCTGGTGGATCACGCTTCCCCCACGAACAGCGGCCAGGCAACAGGGCCCACTCCAGTCCCAAAGGGCCGGCGGCAGTGGCAGAGCCCCCCACGTGGCTGCTGCTGCTCGGGGCACTCCACCTCAAAGCTGCCTTGTCAGCTGCATCGTGGGGCCCGCGAGCGGCCCGCGGCCGCCTGGTGACTGCCTGCGACGCCAGCGCGGCCCAACCACCCCCGCCAGCATGCCCTCAACGCACCATGCGTGGGTCAAGCTCCACCACGATAACCTTCTTCGCCTTTTCCAGCAGCTTCATCGTCAGGTTACCGGTACCAGGACCGATTTCCAGCACCACGTCCGTGCTTTTGATACCGGACTTGTCAACGATGGCCTGCACGACCAGCGGGTTCCGGAGAATGTGCTGGCCCTTGCTCTTGTGGAATTCCAGACCTGCATACGGCCACGCGACGGGCGGCGGGCGTCGGCACAGGCACGTGAAGCAGCGCGGTCGCTGCCGCCGTCGGCATGCTGCCGCCAGGGCTTTGGCCCCGCTCACCCGAGACTCCGGTGTTTGGGCCCTTCTGTTGTGACTTCTTCTGAACTCCACCGGCCACGCGCAGGCCATCTTTTCCACCTCCGCCCTTGCCGCCCGCTTTGTTTCCTTTGCCCATTGTGCCGCCGGCTAGCTCCCAAGGGCAATCAGTTGAGAGACAATGATAAGAGGGCTGATTTGCTTATGCTTTAAGCAAACAAGGCGCGTCGCCCGCAGCCTGTGAGGTGTTCGCGGTTGCAGTGATGTGTTGGGACCCAAGGCGTGAGTAACAGGACAAGGTGAGAGCGTGGTGCTATTGTGAGCGTGTGCAACCTGGGAAGCATCGGCGGGCCCACTTCACCGACGGCTCGACTTCCCGCGATTGGGGAACCAGGCCCGCTTGCAAGCCGGTTGCTCTCTGCACACAGCGCTGCTCGCCCCACTGCCTCTAGCTCACTTGTCCTAGACCGCACCTCTGCTGCACAAGCCGTGCACGTCTCAACGGGGCTCGATCTTCAAGCGCATCAGCCCTTCCTTGGCGCGCTCCTCGGCCGCGCCGGCTTTCCGGGCGCTATGGACGCCACCCAGTTCTTCGTGGCGCTCAGCGTTTTCTTTGCGGTTCTCATCTTCATCCTGCGGAGGACGCGGCCGCCCCCGCCCCCGCCTCCCACCAAGTACCAGCTGGGCGACGTGACGCTCGAGTCACTGCGCTTCTACTCGGGCCACGACTGGAGCAAGCCCCCGCTGGTGGCCATCCGGGGGAAGGTCTACGATGTCAGCAACAAGTGGGACGACTTCGGCCCGGGTGAGCACCGCGGCGTGTGTGTTTCAGGGGGGCGGCGAGGGGTTCAGGCAGGCCCTCGTGTTTGCTTACTAACCGTCCCCTTGGGGCAGTGGGCACGTGGCATCGAGGTTGCTGCGTGTGCGCTTGAAGTCACCAGGGAACAAGAGGAGGCGGGAGGTCGAGCTCGACCCCGTCTTGCCCTTCCCTCGCTCCAGCTCCCCCCTGCCCCCAACTCCCCCACCCCCTTCGCCCCTCCCCCCGCCCTCGCGCACGCGCAGGCAAGCCCCGCAACGCTCTGTGCGGGCGCGAGGTGGCCCGCGCTCTGGCCCTGGACTCCTCGGACGACAAGCACTTCACGGACGACGTGGCGGGGCTGGGCGAGGAGCAGCTGGCGAGGCTGGAGGCGGCGGAGGCCGAGTTCAAGCGCCTGCACGACGAGGTTGGGCAGGTGCGGCGCCGCAATGGTGGTGTCGGCGGCGGTGGCGGTGGTGGTGTGTAGTGGGTGAGGCAGGCAGCTATGGGCACTGCAAGAAAGCTAGTGGGCCCAGCTCTTCTACCAGCGCTGGACGGGCGTGCGTGCCAGCCACCACCCTCTTTGGATCCCGCCGCGGCTCCTCCCTTCGTTGGTGTTCTCGTCGCCACGTGGCTATCCCCTTGGCTTTCCCTTGGCAGTCTCCGCGCGGCTTTTCATGCAAGCGCCCTGCTCCTCGCCACACGCGCCTCTTTGGCCAGCCACTGCGCATCCCGCACTCACCTGCTCTCTGTGTCCCCCCCCCCCGGCCCCCAGGTGGTGCCCATGCGCGAGCTCTCTCCCGCCGAGCTGGCGCTGCACGACGGCTCCGACCCCGCCCAGCCCCTGCTGCTGGCCATCCGGGGGGTGGTGTACGACATCACCAAGGGGAAGGACTACTACGGCCCGGACGGTGAGCGGTGACAGGCTGGTCGCGGTTGGGAAAGGCGGGGTAGGCAGGAGTGCTATTGCACCTTACCGCAGGCAGCACCGCGTGTGGGGGCAGATGCCTGTGGACAGTGCACGGGCTCCCTCCTGACACGCGCGCGCTCCTGCTTTGCGCTGCACTGGCTGCAGGCATCTACCCCTTTGCCGGCAAGGAGGTGGCCCGCGCCTTTGCGCTCTTCTCCACCGACCTGGCCGACTGCAACGACAACCTGGAGGGGCTGTCGTACACGGAGCAGGAGGCGCTGCGCGACTGGACCGCGCGCTTCAACTCCAAGTACCCCATCGTTGGGCGCCTGGTGGGCAAGGCGTGAGCGGGGCGCAGCGGGGCGGGGTTGCGCAGAGGGCAACCTGGGCTGGTGAAGGCCCGGCTGGCTTGGCTTGAGTTTTGCCATGACGCTCGTGGGAGCTTGAGCGCAACTGGGCAGAAGGGCGTTTACCAGCGGTACGTGCTGTTGGCATCGACTGTCGGGCGCGGGAGACCGACAGGGTGAGCAGCGGTGCCCCGGATCGGACAATACCGATGTGATGTGTGAGCCGTGGTGCCCCAAGCCGGGCTGGGATAAGGAGAAGACGAGCCTGTTGTTACAGACGTCGGAGGTTGCTTGGGGGTGGACTTATTGGCAGCTTTGTCGATGAGGGCATGGCGCAGGTGGAAGCGGCCGAGTCAAGGCGTCGTTGAAGAGCGCACCTGAGGGCGAACGCGAACAGTCGAGGCACCTGAGGCACCTTGAGGCACCCGGCGGGAAGCGGAGGTTGGGGAAGAAGGGGGGTTCTTGTATGAGTGAAGGATCGCACCTTGATCCCTCGGGGTCGAGCGCGGGAGTGGGGCAGAGGCGGGTTGGGCGCGGACGGGGACAAAACCCGCGGCACCTGCCATCCATCACAACACCCACGACTCGGCGACTAGCTCTCAGCAGCCCAGCAAGCCTTGGTTGAGCTAGTATAATCCAGTCGCTTGTTGCTGCGGTGGAGCAGCTCGTCGGCGCGTCGTGGCTTGCATGAGGTTGCGCGTGGGATCGCGACTGTGCCTCCGAGCGCTCGCGCCACAACTCTTTAGCAGCATCACATAGCTGCTCCACGGAATTCATCCGACCCAAAATGCTGTCTGCCAAGTCCAGCTCGCGTGTGGCCTCGGGCCGGGCTAGCAGCCGCGCTGCGCAGGCTGTGCCCCGCGCGGTCAGCAGCGCGGTCGCTATGCCGACCTGCAGCGCGTCGGCCTTCAGCGGCGTGAACGTCAAGGTAAGAGTGGATGTAATTGCGCGCCGGCTCGTTCGTCGCTCTATGGGGAGATGCAACACGCGTAGTTATCGTGCGACCAGTGCTCTATCATTAGCTTGGGTCGATCTCATGGATCGGCGCCTATCCTGGGCCCTGGGTGCCTCCGCTGGCGAAAATGCTACCGTCGGAGCTTGAGGCACCAGCTGCACCAAGTGCCTGACGGCGACTCCCCAAGTAACTGATACCTGACATCGCTGCTATCGCGACCGTTCGCAGGTGTCGGCGACTGCTCTGCGCAGCTCCCGCGCGAGCACCAGCCGTATGGCCACCCGCGTCGCCGCCCAGGCTGCGCCCGCCGCTGACTTCCGCAGCCGCGCACCAAAGGACATCCGTGTGCTGGTGGTGGGACCGACGGGATACATCGGCAAGTACGTTGTGAAGGAGCTCATCAAGCGCGGCTACAACGTGGTTGCCTTCTCCCGCGAGTCGGCGGGCATCAAGGGGAAGATGGGCAAGGACGATGTCAAGAAGGTGCGGACCGGAGACGTCCAGTGGGGAAGGGAGGGGCAGCGGAAAGATTTGGGGCGCTCTTCAGGCTCTGGGCGTTCACGCTCCCGCAGCCTGGTTCCCTGTCCGCGGCGCTGCAGGGGCTCTCAGCTTGGCCTCAGCCCAATCCCTTCACGGATGCATGGCCCTTGCATGGCTGGGGGGCAAGGACCTGAACGTCACGTGGCAGCGCGGGCGCTGGCACCTATGTGATCCTGGCCGACGGCGTCAGAGTCTGCAGTGCAACCGCCAGGCCTTTGAGGCGCTTTGTACCTAGGGTCCTCTGGGGCCTAGCTGCACCGCTGCCGACGGACCTAACAGCCTGCGATGGCAGGCTAGGTGGGGCGATGTGAGCCACGCGGCACAGCGAGCCGCACCCTGGCGTCGGCGCATGTGCATGCGTGGGGCTCGGGCCGTGGTGCGACTCAGGGCTTTGCCCCTTCTCTGTCGTGGAGGTCCGCCCAAGCAGTTTTGAGGAAGGCCACCCAGCCAGGCGCAAGGGGTTGCACCACCGAAGCCGAAGGGGTTGCATCACGGAAGCCGGCGCCGCGTGTGCATGCGTGGGGCTCGGGCCGTGGTGCGACCGATCGCTCCAGCAATGCAAGCTCCATTGCCTGCGTCCTGGGTTCAGGAGCTTCGAAAGTCCCTTGTGCCGGCGACTGCACGCACCTCGTGGCGCCCGCGGCGGGGTACTGCGCCGAGCAACCCCCCCCTCCCTCCTCCTGCCCCCTGATCCCCCATCCCCCTGCTCCCCGCCCGCAGGAGTTCGCCGGCGCCGACGTGCGGTTCGGCAACGTGCTGGACCTGGACTCCCTGCGCGCCGAGGCCTTCAAGGAGCCGGTGGACGTGGTGGTCTCGTGCCTGGCCTCGCGCACGGGTGCGGGCGGGAGTGGGGAGCGGGGAGCTGGGACACCACTGCGGTGCAGAGGCCGTAGGCCTTGAGTCGGGAGGGTGAGGGGCTTGAGGGCTATGTAGACAAAGCCCCGAGGCCCGGGGCGCGTAGTGCTGGAGCTGGTCCGGTGGTGAGGGCTGGGGGCCCTGGGCTGACCTGAATGGTCCCCCTCTGCGGCGCTGGCCCCAGGCGGCATCAAGGACAGCTGGCTGATCGACTACCAGGCCACCAAGAACACGCTGGACGTGGCCCGCGAGAAGGGCACCAAGCACTTCGTGCTGCTGTCCGCCATCTGCGTGCAGAAGCCGCTGCTGGAGTTCCAGGTGCGCCGGGGGCGGGGCCCGCACCGGAGGAGAGGGCTGAGGGCCCTGGGCAATATGGAGGACGGGTCTGCAGGCGGAAGATGGGCCTGGGTGCCAACTGGCGCGCTGCGCAAGGGTTCCCCAGGGCAGCTGAATGGGAATTGCCCGGTTGTTGGGGCGACTAACCCTCCCTCACCGCCGTTGCTCCTGGGGCCGATCCTCCTCCCCACACAGCGCGCCAAGCTCAAGTTCGAGTCGGACCTGCAGGTGGGGCGGGCCGCAGGCGCGGGTCCCTGCAGGGGTGGTTCCGCTCCGGGTTCGTCATAGGCCAGGACGCTCGATGGGAATGTGCTTGCCAGCTGGGGCTGACCGCCGTTGCCTCTCCCCCCTTGCTGCCCCTCCAGGCCGCCGGTGACATCACCTACTCCATCGTGCGCCCCACCGCCTTCTTCAAGTCCATCGCGGGCCAGGTGCGCGGACGGGGCAGGGCCGCAGGGTCTAGCGACTTGGTGCGCGCGCAGAGGCGCGACGAATCCGGTGGTTGGAGAGTCCTCAACCAATACGTCACCGCCCCCAGATCGAGATCGTGAAGAAGGGCAACCCGTACGTCATGTTCGGCGACGGCAACCTGGCCGCCTGCAAGCCCATCAGCGAGAGCGACCTCGCGGCCTTCATCGCCGACTGCGTCACGGAGGAGGACAAGGTCAACAAGGTCAGCGGCCGGCGGCCGGCGTGCCAACAACTGGGTGCCGGGCACTCCCGCTGCATGCCGCCAAGCTTTACCCTGTCAACCATCGTCGCAGCCTGGGCCTGACTCTCTCCCTGCTCGTCGTTCCCGCCCCCCACACAGATGCTGCCCATCGGCGGCCCCGGCCAGGCCTACACGGCCAAGCAGCAGGCCGACCTGCTGTTCAAGATCACGGGCCTGCCTCCCAAGTACTTCCCGGTGCCGGTGGCGCTCATGGACGGCATGATCGGCCTCTTCGACGGCCTGGCCAAGATCTTCCCCGGCCTGGCGGTGAGGCGGAGGCATCTGGGCCTGCCGTGATGGGGCGGGCTTGGGGAAGAGGGGCCACCGGCGGAGTGGGTGGATGAGGCTAACCCCGGTGGAGGACCGCGTCCCGTGAGCTGCAGTGTCCGCCCTGGCGTCCACACCCCGTCATGCCCATGCCCTTGCGCGCCGCCCCCACCCCCTCCGCAGGACACTGCCGAGTTCGCCAAGATCGGCAAGTACTACGCCACGGAGAGCATGCTGGTGTGGGACGACAAGAAGCAGGTGTGGGCGAGGGGGGCGCGCCTGGGGGGGCGTTGCGTGCACTATGGGTCCGGCCCCCCCGCCTGCTGATGAGAGCCTCGGCCCATGCCTCGTGTGTGAGCCCCGCCTCCTGCCTGGCCCACGGCCGCAGGTGTACCTGGAGGAGGAGACGCCAGGGTACGGCAAGGAGACTCTGGAGCAGTTCTTCACGTGGGTGCGGGGAGATGGAGGGCGGGGTGGCGGGGCTGGGAGGACTGCAGTCTCGCTGGGGATAGCCCCGCGGCACTCCACGGAGGCTCATGCCATGGCGACGGTGAGGCAGGTAAAAGCCATGTTGTGCGGGAGCCGACGTCTCTCCACTTGATCTTGTCCGAGCGCCTCGCTCACGCATACCCACTGCCCACCCCGCTCCCCTCGCAGCCGCGCCGTGAAGGAGGGCCTCAAGGGCCAGGAGCTGGGCGACCAGGCCGTGTTCGGAGTCAACGAGTAAGCGGCCGAGCCGCTGCGAGCTGGGGGCCGGGCGGGGGGAAGGGCTGGAACGCGGGCGAAGTAGGGCCTGCAGCAGTGCTGCAGCTGGTTGATGTGGGAGTGGAGCTCGGCCGGGGCTGCAGGATTTGCAGCGTTAGAGGCGGCTGTGGTGAGTGTGCGGGCGCGACGGCTGCATGGGTGTTGCAGGCGCTGCCTACGGCTGTCGCTGCTATTCGGGTCCCCGGCAAAGGGACGCGGGCACAGCAGCTGTGTGGTGTGGCGTAGTGGACTGGGGGACGTTTGGATCGGGCCTGCTGTCCCGGGGGACTTCGGGTCGGTGGACCTACACGTACATGTGGGACGGGCGCTGCGGATTAGAGCAGAGGACTCGGATGCGAGGAGGCTCGTGATCGGACCAGTTATGAGAGAGTAGATCGCTGAGCGGTGTGGAGGGCTGAATGGCATGTGCCTTGCCCGCTGAGCTTGGGCGAAGTCAGAAGAGGGGGACAGAAGAGGAGTCGTCAAGGCTCGCCGCAAGCCTAATTGGGTGGGACTGTCCTTGTTGCAGGCTGCCGGATGAATGCAGAACCTCCGCCGTGTGGCGGGCTAGCGGCATGTAAGAGATGCTTCGTGCGCGCCCCTTCTGCAAGCTATCACCCTTTAGCCACCCTTTAGCCACCCTTTGGCACGCCCACGCACGCCCACGCCCCTGCCCTCCCCGCGCACCCCCCCCCGTGCCCCCCGAGCGCTTAGTGTCAAGCCCATGTGCTCTGCCTCGGGCACGCACCTGACGGCACCCGACCCTCTCCTTCCAAGCCGCCGAGATCGCGCTTCCCGCCCATGCGAAGTGCCCAAAGCCGAGGCCGCGATAGACGTTCAAGCATAACAATATCAATCGGACGAATTGCATTACCCTGAGCCAACCTGCACCGCAACACGGTGTTGCAAGCATGGATTCGCTTCTCGGCTACGGTTCTTCCCCCGAGGACGAGGCTTCCGAGCCGCAGCAGCGTCAAAAAGATGGTGTAAAGGCGCAAGGAGCGGTGGATAACACCGAAACTGCGCAAGATGCCGACGGGGCGCAGGCGCGAGTCGGCGGCTCCGGTGGGCTTGCACCGGTCGCCAAGCGCCAGAAGCTCGACAAGAAAGGGTGCGTTGCAGGGCGAGCTGATCTGTTAGAGGGATCGCTGGTGGGGACACCAGTGAAGCACCCCCCCCCCCCCCCCCCCAATTCACCGCCCCACCAAGGCCCAGCCTCCTGCCCAACCCGCTGGCCTTGCTGGCCGCATCCTCGGAGCAAGGTCGGGGGGATGCTACAAGTCGTTGCCCGGGGGAGTGTGCATTCCCGGGTCCCTCTTAAACCTTGACCCTCCGGTCGCAGAGCTTCGGGACTTGGCGGTGGCAGTGCCCCCGGTCCAGGCCCCCAATGGTCGAGGCTCCTTCCCCCTCGCCTTCCCCCGTGTGGTTGGCAACTTCGCCACCGTGGTGATGCTGCCAGGTGGGTGGTGTGCGGGGCCTTTAGTTGGATGCAGCTTGGTGAGTGCTTGCTCCTTGACGCCGCCCGCCTTGCCTCACCCCTGCCTCCAGTGCCCGGGCTGGACAAGCAGCTGGATGCGCTGTACCGCAAGGTGGGAGCTGGCAGCAGCTGCAGGCAGACGCGGGGAGTCCCATCCAAGCATCCACAGCGCTCTTATCCCAAACCTGTACCCTCTATCCCCATCCCCTGCAGCTCCGCCGCCTGCTCCCCGATCTCGAGCCCATGGCCGGGGAGCCCCCTCCGGAGACCTCGGCCGCGGCCACCGGTGGGGGCCCCCGCCACCCGGCAGCCGAGTCGCTGCCGGTCCAGCGGGGCTACCACGTCAGCCTCAGCCGCTGCGTGCCCATACGCCAACCCCAGATAGCGCCCCTCACCCAGGCGCTGGAGGCACAGATGGCTCCGGCGGTGGCCAGGTGCGGAAGGGGCAGTGGCCAGTGGGGGCTGGGCGGGGGGAGCTGAGTGAGGCCGCGCGCAGAAGCAGGTCTCCCTTCTTCAGGCCCTCTGACGCCCCTGCCCAACCTTAACGTCCCTTCTGTCGGCAGCCCCTTTCGTGTGTCTCTCAAGGGCCTCCGGTCGTTTGCCAATGACGAGGGAACGCGGTCCTTTGTGTCCGCGATGGTGGACGAGGGGGCACGGCAGGTGGGTGGGGATGCGGGCTCGCAACGAGGCAGGAGGATTAGACGGCTGTTGGCGAGCTGGTGATGCCTCCTGCATCGCACATCCCTCATCGCCCTCCAGGTGTGCAGCCTGGTCCGGTCGGTGGACGCGGCCTTTGCTGTGCACAGCCTGCCGGCCTTCTACGAGGTACGGGGGCGGCCAGGGGGCAACTTGCAAGGACAAGTCCAGCGGGACGGCGGAGTGCTGTGTGCACACCTCTCTCGCATCTCGTGATCTCCCTCCGCCTACCGCTCAGGTGCCCCTGCCGCACGTGTCTGTGGGATGGCTGCTGGGGAACCAGCGGGACCGGATCGACGCAGCCCTCAGCCGCCTGCAGGCTAACGAGGAGAACGGAGGGGATGTCAAGGCCCCCCAGGGTTTAAGCGACGGCACTGCTGGCAACGACGGCTGCACTGGCCCCGTTTTGTGCTCGTGGCAGGTGGGGTGGCTATCACAGGGGAGGCGGGACAGTCATTCTGCGCTTGCCTGTCTGCCCACGCTTCTCGCGAACCGCCTCCTGTCTCAGGCTACCCATCCTTTCCTCTTTTGACCTTGACCAGGCCACTCGCGCTGTATGCGTGGTGGGGAAGTGGGAGTACGAGGTTTGGTGCCCGGGAGGGAAAGCACCGCGACGGCGGTGAAGGCGAGGGCGGCACACGACGGCGCTACTGGGGCGGCCAGGGCGTCGGGCTAAAACCGCCCTCGTGGCTGCCGCCGAAAGGAACATCGAAGCATGCTTCAAGCTGCTAAGGTGAGGCTGGGGCCGGCGTTGTGCCGAGCGGTCGGCAGTTGCGCGGACGGACATGTCGGACCATTACTCAGGCCGCAAGCTCGGTCGCAGCAGTGTACTCAGAGAATATATGAAGCAGTTTCTTTGTCCGATACTGACGAGACGTCAAGTCTCGTGACGGCGGTTTTGGCCTCTAGCGCGGCTGTGTCGCGCAAGCGCTAACTCGCCCGGCAGGCGACAGCCGGGCCCTATGCGCCCTCAGGATGGATATAAATAGACTGGAGCGATCCCGCATATAGTTCTTGCATACACAGACGCGTTCACGGAAGCCCTCTATCGCGACCGTAACCTGGCCCAGCCTGGCCCTCTTCACTCGCGGCCCTGTACACCCGGCAGCAGCGCTGCTCCACGCTCGAGACAAGCAACCGGTGAGTCGGCGTCGCAGTCGTCGCTAAGCTGCGAGTCGCGTGCGTGTGCCGGAAGCGAGTGCGGCGGTCGCACCGTGTCGCGCACAGCTACGGGCCACGCCTGGCCACGCGACCGGGCTCCCGAGCTTGCCTGCTATGCCCGACAGAAACGAGCGCGCGATATCAAGGGCGTAGCGAGCAAGGCGAGGCTCTCGGGGGGCTCAGCGGCTGGCCTGGCCTGGCCGTCGATGTGTCGTCGGCATGTGTGGCCGAGACCTCCATCGCGAGCCTGGGAGCTGATACAGCCTCTGTGCTACTCCTCCCTTGCAGGTCGCAGCTCTAACGATGACGGGGATCCGTGTCCATCATATCATTCTACGAATGCGGGGCGTGCCACAGGTGGGTGGGGTTCCACTCCTAGTCTCGAGGGGACGAATCCCGCTGCTGTAGGGCCGTCTCGCTGCTTGCGTGGTATGCCGCGCTTCCTTTGCGAGTCCCCTCTCTCAATGGACGCCTCTCTTGTCCTTCCCTGCAGCGTTTCAAGGGCAAGACATCTCTTGAGTCCCACGCCCAGGCCCGCACCGTTTCTCGCCTGGCGCACGCCCTCGCCACCGCCCAACAAGCCAGGAGGCAACAGGTGAGGCAAGCAACCGGCAGAAGACAAGGCAAGCTGCTTGGTCAGCTGTTTGGTGGCAGGGTCACTGAAAGTACACTTCCAAGAGCAGGAATGCTTTTGCGCGAGGCCACTCCCGTAGTCCCATGCCATCAGCGTCCGGCTCGACCCCGCCGCCCCTTTCCTGCCGCCGGCCCAGGCTCACCAGGCGGCTGCGCTGTGCTTCATCTTGGGTCAGGAGGCCGCCGCCGTCACCGCTGCCGTCACCCGAACACGCCTGCTGTCCACCGAGCTGTCCGATGCCCGGGAGTCCCTGGCTGAGGCAGCTTCGCTGCTTGCTGAGACGCGGACGTGCATGCTCGCGGCCCAGAGCAAGTACGAGGACCAGACGGCGGCCCTGAAGCGGGAGCTGGCGGCTGCCAAGGCCCTGGCCGGCTCGGCACTGGCAGCGGCGGAGGCAGCGGAGGCAGCTCAGGCGGAGGCAGGGGCCCTGCGGGAGGCGGTGGAGGAGCAGGCCCTCACCATGCAGCACCTGAGCGACGAGGTGAGCCTGGGATGGGGCGAAGCGCTCTTGGGTCTTTCCGCGGAACGGAGGTGTAAATCCCAGTTGTCCCTTCAATGCTTCGCTGTCGCTCACCTTTCGGCCCTGCTGCAAGCCTTCACGCCTGACCCTTTCCTCCATTGCCTGCCACTGCCCTTCGACGCCAGGTGTCCGCCCTCCGCTCTGCGGTGTGTTCTCTGGCGGAGGACAAGGAGTTCCTGGAGGCGGAGGCCTGCGCCAAGGCCCGGGCCCACGCGGAGGAGGGAGCGGCCTTGCGGAGGCAGCTGGCCGCCGCCAAGGCCGTCGCCGGCTCGGCACTCGTGGCAGCGGAGGCGGCGGAGGCGGCGCAGGCGGAGGCGGAGGCGCTGCGGGCCATGGTCTCAGAGCAGGCCTGCAGCATCCAGCACCTGAGCGTCGAGGTGAGCAGAGGGCTGTACAGGACACTTACGAACAGGCAGGATCGGGGAGCGTGGTCCAGCATTGGGCGCCGTTTGTTGTCTCGATGCTGCTCTTCTGGCCTATTTCCGCTCCTCCACACTCATGCTGCCCCACCCATTTGCAGGTCTGCAACCTCTCCGGGGAGGTCGAGTTCCTGAAGCACGAGCGGTCCTGCGCCGCCCGCCACGACGACGCGGCGGCGCTGAGGCAGCGGGTGCAGCAGGCGGAGGCGGAGAGGGCCGCCGCCGAGGCGAGAGTAGACGAGGTGCAGGCACAGGTGAGGATTGCTGGGAGGAAGGGGCATGCGTTTCCCTAAGTCCTTGGCGCATGTTGCATGTTCCACGCTTTGCCGCTGTTATCCAAGATGGTTCGTCACCTTCCGCACTTCCCACTTGCACATGTCCATCAGGTGCTCTCCTTGCGCGCCGACGTGTGCGCCGGGCCCGCGGTCTGCGCGGCTTGCCGCGACGCTGCTGCTGCGGCGGCGGAGGCCACGGCCCGAGCGGAGGCGCTGAGCCGCGAGCTGGCTGCGGAGCGGTCGCAGCGGGCTGCTGCCGAGATGGCTGCGGGCGTGCTGGAGCGCATGCTGGTGGGCGGCCGCTGCGGGGCGGAGCTGGCCCTGCAGCGGCCCTGCTGCCCGGTGGCGCCTTCGCCGGCGGCCGTGGCCCTGCGGCGGGGCATGGAGGAGGACGAGCGGTGCGCACAGCAGCAGCTGGCGGCCGTCAAGGCGCTGGCGGCGCGCATGGGCTGCTCCCCGGTGCCCTCGTCGCCCTCGTCGCCCTCCGCGTGCGCCTCGCCCTCCGCGGCCTCTGCCTGCGCCTCCGCGCCCTCCTCCGCCTGGTGGGACTCGCCCCTCTCGTGCTCTGCATCCGCCCTCGGCGGCGGCAGCCCGGCATGGGCCCACGCGCCCACGTCCCTGTCCGCTCCCGCCTCATGCGGCGGCTCGCTCGAGGCCTCTCCCACGCCCTCGGCGGCACCCTCCAAGCGGGCCCTCTTCGCAGCAGAAGAGCAGGCCGGGCGGGCGGCGGCGGAGGATGAGTGCTAGTGCTGAGGCGGGTCATTGCGGAGCGGCGAGCAGGGGCGAGGCCGCGCTACCGGCTGCTGTGTGTGGGAGGAGGGCTGGGCTGCTAGCACACGTGCGAACTTACGGCAACGCCCGTTGCCTCAGTTTGTGGGCTTTGAACTTGGGGGTCTGGCAGAGGCTGTGCATATTGTTTGATGGCAAGCATGCTATCATCTTGGGGGTGCAGTGGCGTATGTGGTGTGCAAGTGGTTGTGGGCAGGCAAGCAAGCAGGCTCTCGGGTCCCGTCAGATCATTTGCAGCAGCGCAACTGCAGGCGCAGCAAGCATGTGCATCATACTGGTGACTTGCTTCGGACGGCTATAGTGTGCGTGTGCACGCATCTGTGCTCCGGAAGAGGCAGTTAGGCTGCGATTGCGTGATGCCTTACGCGTGAGCGGGCAACGGACCAGTGCAACGGACACACAAGTGCAATGAGTATGTTAACACCAGTTCAACCGTCGGACGCGTGCCCTGCACGACGACGGCGCAATGAACTATGTAACACCAGTTCAACCTGCCCTTGCGCTTAAGGCCCAGCAGCCCTCGTGCGCGCAGACCCACACGCCACTCGCACTGTCGCTAGGGCCCCTGCAGTCGACATCTAGTCACCCCCTACACCAACACAAGCGGCCTCCCTTGCCGGCTCGCCCTTCTAGCCTGCACACTGGCTCACGCAGGCCAGGGCTGCATGCCAGACATCCTGCAATGCAGACCTCGTCACAGACGATACGGCCAACCCATGCGCACATCACACCCACGACATGTATGTCTGCGTTCAAACAGCCGTTCATAGGCATTGGCCTCGGGGTACGCCTCACGCCTAGCGAAGCCTTTCATACCACGGCCAATCTTACCACGGCCAATCTGTACAACAACGCCGTCCAAGCGCTCGATTTCAACACTTGGCTCGCATCTGCCCTTGATAGTGGGGACCACGTCCCATTTCCATGCTCAGCACCAGCTCATGCGTCGAGCGCCAGCCGTGGCCCTCGACCCGACAGCTGAACCACGCCCCTCCCGGCACCAGCCGCGCAATGATCCCTCAAGCCCCTCGGACAGCCCCGCCTCCTCCTCAGAAGGAGCTGTAGCCCCCCGTGTCCGTGGGCGTGCGGCTGACGAAGAACAGCAGGCCGCTGCCCAGGATGAAGCACACCTGGAAGATGCCGGCCTGCGGGTGGGGAGCAAACGGGCGGGGGGGGGCGGGAGGTGTCTTCGCGGTCTAAGGATACTGGAGGCGGCACCAGGTCGTACTCGCATACAGACCTCCTATTCCCCTTTACCCAGCAGGAAGCCTGGCCATACATCCATGCACACGCATGCACCCGCTCGCTCACCGCCCCGGGCCATTTTTCTCCACCGGACAGATTGGGGTTGTGGGCTGCGAAGGAGCACGGGAAACAATCAGATGCATCACCGGAGCCAGCAGCAACGCAGTTCACCGCTCCCTCCACCTGAGCTACACAAAGCAGAGATAGCCACCCCACCGACCAGGGGCCCGCCCGCTGTCCCTGCCGTCTCTTGCCCCGTACTGGCATCGCCCAGCACCGGTCCCCTCGCCACCCCCCCCGCCCCACCATAGTGTGCGAGCATGACCCACACCGCCGCCACGATGGAGGCAAAGGACACGATGTACGACAGGAAGAGCCAAAGCCGGGACCTGCGGGGCCAAGCGGAAGGAGTAGTGGGAAGCGGGGAGGAATGTGGAAATCATGCCTAGCCCAGCTCCGAGACCCTGTGGGCCGCCCAAGTGTCCACCTTACATGACCGCTCCCACATCAGTCCCAGCCCGTCCCCTGCCCCTGCCCGCCCCCCCCCCCCTGCCCCTGCCTGCAGAAGGCCGCGTCGTCGAAGGGGTCGATCTCCACCAGGTCGTCGCGGCGGATGCAGTTGATCATGATGAGCGCCAGCGTGGCGATGATGCCCGGCAAGTACTGGTCGAACGGCACGCGGTGCTGAGTCACGCACACGGCGTCAACCCAGAACCACCTGGGGGCGGGCGGGAGCGGGCCGGGCTGAGGGCCTGCGGATGGGGCAGTGGTGCGGAGAGGGAGCCCCCGACAGCGGACGGCTCATGACTCACCAGCCAGCGCCGAAGAGGACCCCGGAGAGGATGGGGCCCCACATGCGCCCTCGCTCTTCCCACCTGCGCAAGGTGGGGCAGACAGTGACAGGCAGTACCGCATTTTTGGGCAACCCGTCGCGCTGGGGGGCCGGGAGACATACGTCCGGCCGCATTCAAGCGACCCCTTCTGCTTCCCAGCGCACCATTGTATGATTTGTGGACTGATGTAGTACTCCGCCCTGAGCTGACACATGGCTGCAGTGGGCGGCTAAGGACCGCCGAGCAGAGAGGGGTGCGCCCTGACGAGGGGCAGGAGGGAGGGCCGTCAGGCACGTGCTGCTGAGGCCACGCACACCTCCCCACAGCTCGTTTGCACTTCGTATGCGGCATAGACAGCTTAGCGCCTGGCTGGGAGAGGTGGAGCGCACCGGGCTGCGAGAGATGGCCGGGATGACCTCCGCCGGTGACCCGCGCGGCTTTAAAGCTGCGGGCAAGCTCCAAGTACGTAGACGACAAGCACTATGTCTCGAAAGCGGAAGGGGCAAGCGAGTAACGTGCGCGTGGCCTCGGCACACCGCAAACGGAGACTCTTTGCGCGCGCGGACGCGTGGTGTTAAGCAGGCGAGTGCAAGTGTTCGGTTATCGCACAAGCAAAGCAGAACGAGCTAGGCGAGCTCGGGAGGGGCTCGTCGCGGATTCCGTCATGTGGAGTCCTGCATCCGCGCTCGGGGTCCACCTTGCCAAACGTTTCGCCGGCAAATTCATACGATACCACCCGCTCTGAATAGGCTATAAGGATTCACCGCGTAGCTCTGGCAGGGCGCGACGCTTGGAACCCCAATTCCCCCGGCAGCCGCCTGCACAGCTTTTCGCTCGACAGCAGGTCGCATAAGTGGCCCGCCCGCTCACAAAGCTGATGGCAGCCATGGGGGCTCGGCTCGTGGCTGGCGGCGCTGCGACCAGGGTGGCACCGCAGGCGCTCGCAGGCACCTCCGCCACGAGCTCCGCCGTCAGCCTCCGCTGGCCGCTCTCCGTTACCGCCCCGACCCCCGCCTTGCGGTCCCTGGTCACTTCCGCCACCGCAGCCTCCTCGACGCCCTCCTCCGCCCCTCCGCCCCGCTACCGCCGCTCCGACGGCGCTGGCGGTGGCGACGGCGACGGCGGCGCCGGGCGGCAGGGTCGCGACGACGGCCGCCGCGACTCGCGGCGGGGCCCTGGCGAGGGCTCCGGGCGTTGGAGCTCCCGTGGCGGCGCGGCGGAGCAGGGCGCAGAGGGCAGGGCCGAGCGCCGCGGCCCCAGGGGCGCGGACAGCCGCGACGGCCCTCCGGGCCCACGCCGTTTCGAGGAGCGCGGGCGGCGCCCGGAGCGGGCCGCGCCCGTGGGCGGGGCCGGCAGAGGCCGGGACTCCCGTGAGCTGAGCCAGGGCCCCGAGGGCCGCGAGCCCAGCAGCCGGACAGACCGGGACCGCGGCGGCGACCGGCCTCGCTCCGAGCGGCCCAGCGGGGCCCGGGAGGACGAGGGGCGCGCCGCCCGCACCGCCTCTGCCGCCTCCGGCCCAGCGCCCTTCGCGCCCCCCTCTTCCACCCCGTCCCCCTCCTCCCCCTCCACCTCCTCCTCCACCTCCGCCCCCTCCGACTCCGCCTCCGCCCCCGGCCTGGTGGCGCTGCCCGAGGGCGTGTACCCCACCTTCGTGCCCCGCAACAGCCACATCACGGACGGGGCCTGGGGCTCGGGCGACTCGCAGCTGGTGGCGGCGGCGCAGCGGGACGCGGACGCAGTGGTCAAGGCGGCGGAGGAGCCGGCGCAGATGGGTGCGTGGGGGCGGCAGGGAGGGGCAAGGGGACCGGACGGGCCCGAGCAGCTCCTGATTAGGCTGGTCCGCCGCGTCCTGTTCGTGACTCCGGTGTCCATCTGCTGACCACCCGCCCTGCCCGCTGCTCCATGCCTAATCGACCCTTGAACCCTACACCCCTGTCTGGCGCAGTGCTTCTGGGCCAGGAGCTGCCGGCGCTGGAGGCCCTGGCCGCGCGCTACGGCCAGCCCCGCTTCCGCGCGGCGCAGCTGCAGAAGGGCGTGCTGCAGGGGGCCAAGAGCGTGGAGGACATCAGCACGGTGGGGGCAGGGGGGGCGGGGGCGGGGGGCGGGGGCGGGCAGGAATGAGTAGGGAAGGTGAGGGCCATGGGGGTGCCAGGAGTAAGGCGCGTGGGGCTTGATGGGAACCAGGCAAACAAACGGCGGGCCTGTGCAGCTGCTACTTGACCTGCCCCGCACCCGTCTGCTCTCTCTCTCTTCTCGCCCCAGATCCCCCAGGACTGGCGCGCCAAGCTGCTGGCGGACGGTGTGCGCACGGGCCGCTCGCTGATGCACCACAGCGTGGGCGACGAGGACGGCACGCGCAAGTTCCTGCTGCAGGTGGGGAGGAGCTGCAGGAGGGGTGGGGTTCGGGGGGCTGGCAGCTGCGCTGGATGGGCGAGTGGCCAGCACGGCTGCAAGCCTCACGCCATGCACGTCCTTGGGTGGTCACTGTACTGCTGAGCAGGCACGCCTAACCAGCAGTGAGCACATGCCCGGGTCCTGCGTTCTGGCCCCGCTCAACCCCCTCCTGCCCCCCCACCCCTCCCGCCCCCACCCCACCCCTGCCTCCCCGCAGCTGCAGGACGGGCGCATCGTGGAGACCGTGGGCATCCCCGCGGAGGGGCGCTTCACCGTGTGCGTGTCGTCGCAGGTGCGGCGGAGGAGGGTCAGAGGGGAGCGGCCCAACTGCGAGGTACCTGCTTGCCCCCCGCTGAGCCTGCTACCCCGCCACACGCTTCCTCCCCCCCCCACCCAGGTGGGCTGCCCCATGCGCTGCACCTTCTGCGCCACGGGCAAGGGAGGCTTCGCTCGCAACCTGGCGCCGCACGAGATCGCGGACCAGGTGCTGACGGTGCAGGAGCAGTACGGCAGGCGGGTCAGCAACGTGGGTGAGTGCGGGGAGGTGGGGCCGGGGCTGGGTTGGGGCAGGAGGTGCAGCGTGGTGGTGGGATTGGTCCACTCCAACTCCGGGCATTGGCGCCCTCCACACGTTTTCCACAACCCCCTTCCTTCCCCCTTTCCCCCCCCCCCAGTGTTCATGGGCATGGGTGAGCCCATGCTCAACCTGCCCTCCGTCATCAAGGCCTACCACGTGAGCCGGGTGAAGAGGAGGGCGAAATGTGTGTTGCGGACGCGATCCCCGAGTGCTTCCATTGCCTTGGCTTGGAGTGAAATGCGTTGCCCGCATCCCCTCCCTCGTCAGATCCTGAACAAGCAGATCGGCATCGGCGGCGCCTTCATCACCATCTCTACAGTCGGTGAGGCGGAGGGGGGAGCAGCCGCCCTACTGGCCGTCCCGCAGCCCTGTCCTTCACTTGCAACCCGGCCTCCCCCTCTACACCCTCGCCCGGCCCTCTCCCTGTCCCCCTACCCTCCCACCCACCACCCGCCAGGTGTGCCCAACACCATCCGGCGCCTGGCCGCCGCCGACGTCAAGGCGGTGCTGGCGGTGTCCCTGCACGCCCCCACCCAGGCCCTGCGCGAGAGCATCATCCCCTCCGCCAAGGCCTACCCGCTGGAGGCGCTCATGGAGGACTGCGCGGCGTACTTCAAGTGAGGACATGCAGTGGGGGGATGGGGGAGGATGGATAGGAGGAGGGGGGCGGGGGAAAGGAGGGACCCACGGTAGGAGGTCCACCTGTGTCCCTGTGTGCTAACCTGCTCCTTTCTCTGCTACCCTTTGCCACCCCCAGGTCGACGGGCCGCCGCGTCACGTTCGAGTACACGCTGCTGTCGGGCGTCAACGACGAGCCGGCGCACGCGGAGGAGCTGCTGGCGCTGCTGAAGAGGTGGGGGCCGGGGGGGTGAGGGGGCGAGGGGGGAAGGGACGCCTCGGGCTCAAGGCGTATGCGTCTGACCACGTATCCACAGAACTGGTCCTCACATAGACGGTATCACTGTACAGTGCTAGCCGGCCGCGCCCCCGGTGTGAGTGCGTCAGGGGATCGGGCGTTGCACGTTGCGTGCGGCACTGAGGGTTGCGCCGCCCCAGTGCCCAGTCGGTCCGCGGAACAGCCACACCTGCCCCCGCGGCACTCCGGGGCACTCTCGGCTGAGCTGAGCCGGGGTGAGCAGCGCTTTGCCTGAATCCCCCCCAACGGCTGCGCGTCGCACCCCGCCTGCTCACATCAGCGCAGCGAGGGGAGGGGGCTCTCGCTCTCGCGCTGCGGCCGGAGGGGCCTTGAAGGGCCTGAGCAGGCTGGCCGGCTAAGCAGGCGAGGCCGCTGGGACAGGGCAGCTCGGCTGCCCCTCTCGGAGGCCTGGGCTCTCGGGCGGCGGCGCGCGTCCGACCGTTGGCCGGCTTTGCTCTGCCCAAGTGCACCCAGAATGGCTGTGGTGGCATCCCCAACAGCGGTCGTGCCCGAGTGGTTAAGGGGTCTGACTTGAAATCAGATGGGATCTCCCGCATAGGTTCGCGATGAGTGCGCTGCAGCTAGCACTCGGTGACGGTGGACTGGTTAGCACCGTTGTGGTAGGTCAGGCTTGATCTGGAAATGCAGTTGATCTATAGTCTACCTCGACGCGCTGCGTGAAGGCGGGCAACCGTACCGGCCGTACACAATTTCTAGCGGCGAACGAAGAAGGCGGCGTCTGGTTGGCTGGTCGGCAGTTCAATCGAATGCCCCGCCCTGGCCGGCGGCGTCCATGGTCCACCCTCCGAATGCGATGCTATTATGTCGGGCCGTTGAGTTGCCCCCTCCCGAACCTGCCCGTGTCCTTCCGTGTGCGGGGATCGGGCGTTGCGTGCTGTGCGCGGCACTGAGGGTTGCGCCGCCCCAGTGCCCAGTCGGTCCGCTGAACAGCCACACCTGCCCCCGCGGCACTCCGGGGCACTCCCGGCTGAGCTGAGCCCGGGCTGAGCTGCGCTCGGCCTCAGGCGCCCTCAAAGGGCTGCACGCCACACCCCGCCTACGCACAACAGCGGGAGGGGAGGCGGCTCTCGCCTCACGCTGCGGCCGGAGGGGCGTGAAGGGCCTGAGCAGGCTGGCCGGCTGAGCAGGCGAGGCCGCTGGGACAGGGCAGCTCGGCTGCCCCTCTCGGAGGCCTGGGCTCTCGGGCGGCGGCGCGCGTGCGACCGTTGGCCGGCTTTGCACTGCCCAAGTGCACCCAGAATGGCTGTGGTGGCATCCCCGTCGCCGCCTCAGAGCGAGCGAGCGTTGGGAGCTGCGGTCGTGCCCGAGTGGTTAAGGGGTCTGACTCGAAATCAGATGGGATCTCCCGCATAGGTTCGCCACGCTGCACGGCCTTAACATAGCACCCACCAAGTGCGTTGCCCCAAGCAAGCACTTGAGCATCCTTCAGCTACCATTAGTCCAGTTGAGTGGCGATCAGCTCGGACGTCCCCCCTCGTTATCGTTCGTGTACCTTGGCCATGCGGCACCAGGCCCAGTCAGCGGCTCGCAGGCCCATTAAGCGACCAGCCTGTAGCACTGGTGAGGGCCAGTTGGAACGCGGTGCAGTCGTTACGTTCCCAAACGTGCAAGCCTCCCGCAAGAGCTCCGGGGACCCGCGCTTCAGAGCCCAGCCGCTGGCCGTTTTGTCGCTCTTGGTCCGCGGCTTGGACACCGACGGAACGGGAAGGGGATCTCGCTGCTCACACCGGTCCGTCGCCAGCTCAGGCCGTAACGGCTGACGGACCACGTTCGTGTGCTCTCGGGTCGCTGGCTGACAAGTGGGATTGCCCCAGTGCGGGCAGGGAAAGCGGTGCCGAAACGGATTGGGCCTGGCTGGCGTTGATCCGGATTGCGCACAACCCTCAGGATGATACCGGTTGCGTATCGATGCACGCGCTTATGAAAGCCAGTTGGTGGTGTGCGGCCCAGCTGAGCCGGCACCAAGTGGGGCGGGGGCCCACACCGACTGTCAGAGCCTGGGACGATTCAGAGTTGCGTCGCATGGCCTCCGCCGGGGGGCGCCAGCTGCCTGCCCACGCTGGACACCGGGGGGGGACTCCTACCGCCAAGCTAGGTGCAGGGAGTGCCCTCGCCGTCTGTGAGCGGGCTATGGGACATCACGGGGGCCAGCAGGGGCCGACGAATGCGTGCCAAGGCTGGCGGAAAAGGTGGAAAGGCGGAAACAGGCAGAAGCTTGTGCGTACTGCATGCCTCTTCTGGGGGGTGGCGGGGAGCCGTGTCCATTCGTGAGGCTGTTCGTGAGGCTCGCAGCCAGGATGCGCGGCAGGCCCCAGCAAGTGATTGACCGCTTGAGGCTGCGACCCCTCCGTGGCATTGGGTCAGGCGGTGTGCTTGCGGTCAAGCCAGTTGCCCGGTCTACCACATGTGGGGGTGGGGCGGCAGGGCTCCAAGGGCTTCGTTGCAAGGCTCGCAATACATGGGCGGCCGGTTTGTGTGCAAGCGATGGCAGGTGGGCTGCGGCTGATGTCCCCTTGAGAGGACTGAGCTCAAGCGCGTGGGCGGCCGTCAAGGACCCCGCTGTTCTGTACCTGTTGGCGTGCATGGGCGCTTCGGAGTCGGCGAGTTGGCCCTAGCTTGAGAACAGCGCCGGGGTGCTGCGGCGGCCCGGTCAGCCGCCTACTGTCCGTTGTGTGCAGTTAGGTTATTTGTCAGCGCAGTTTAGGTTTGGGCGTGACCGAGCAGTCGCGACCCGGACCTAGGACGCCGACGAGGGTTTGATGCTCGACCCGCAGGCAAGTGGCCTGTTCCACGTCGAGTTGCTCGCATAACACGTCTGCGCTGACAAGTACCGTCAGCCGACGCACTGCACTGCATGAGGTTGACGGCGGGGGCCGATTCCGAACCGGGCTCAAAGGGGCCTCGCTCCCACTCGTGTCGACCCACACCCCGTCACGGGCGAATAGCAGTCATGCAGCAACAATCGAGTATGAACGGACGGGCGAATCAGGACTTCAAGAGGCTGGTCCCTGGTCCTTCGCGGGCCAGGTTAGGTCAGGTCCTGGGGGTTACGGGTTAGGGGGGTGGAGGAGCCAACCGTGGGCGGCGGCTGAGGAACGGCGCGGCGTGCGTGCTTGCGAACGTGCATGGGCGCTTCGGTGTTCACGTGAGCTCTTGCCCGCGAGCCCCTTGTTGGGTAATCCACCCCACGCCACCACCAACCACCAAGGCCTGGCAGGCCGCCCAGGGTGCTGAACCTCAGCGAGGGAATAGTAACTCACCGAAGGAACAGCGGGAGAATGTCTCGGCGGGGGCCAAGCCTCGAGCATGTTGCAACACGCGTCCCCGCCAGTCGGCGTCGGGCACGCTAAGGACGAAACGCACAGCTCGCCCGAGCGAAGTCTTCTAAGGGGGGATCATCAACACGGGCAAGACGGATACGTATGGGTAATTGAGATTGCACTTGCGGCCATTGAGAGCGAATGCGAGCAAACGAAAGAATGCTGCGCCATAAAGTAGCCTCGTAGCCCTATGCAATGCGAGGCTAACACCCTTGGCGCGCCACGTGCGGAACCGCCAGCGCCGGCCGCCCCATCCTTGGCCATTGCCGACAGGATTGCGGCTGCACTGTGCGCCTACCGGTACAGCAACGTGGGGTTTTGACGCGTTTTGGCGCCTCGTGCTTGCGGAGCCCGTGCCCGAGCACACCGAAGCGTGCCAGCGTTTGGTTCAAGGTGTCCAGGGAAACAGACCAGACCCGGGAGTCTACGGCTGCTCCCCGCTCTCGCTCTGTGTCCACACTCCTTCGCACCCCCCAAGCCCCACGTGGCCTCCTAGGCTTGGCCCACGATTCACATCCAGCCTTCCTGCAAGCAGCCCACACGGCCCTTCGACTGCTTCACACGTGCCGGGCAGGGCGATGCCGCCCCAGAGGCAGCTAGAGACCGCAGAGGCGACTTTGAGGCTCTGTCCGCAGTAAGACAGTGGCGCCTGCTTCACTGCCAGTGCCTGTGTGGTGCACAGTAGCCAGGCTTGCCGGAAGAACTCGACACCTGGGACGTGGACAGCTAGGCACCCTGCGGAGGGCTCCCACTGAGGGTGGCAACACCCCTGGGGTCGACCTAGGGCCAGCTGCCAGCACCCTCACGGATCAGCGCGTGTCCTTCCGTGTGCGGGAATCGGGCGTTGCGTGCGGCACTGAGGGTTGCGCCGCCCCAGTGCCCAGTCGGTCCGCTGAACAGCCACACCTGCCCCCGCGGCACTCCGGGGCACTCCCGGCTGAGCTGAGCCCGGGCTGAGCTGCGCTCGGCCTCAGGCGCCCTCAAAGGGCTGCACGCCACACCCCGCCTACGCACAACAGCGGGAGGGGAGGCGGCTCTCGCCTCACGCTGCGGCCGGAGGGGCGTGAAGGGCCTGAGCAGGCTGGCCGGCTGAGCAGGCGAGGCCGCTGGGACAGGGCAGCTCGGCTGCCCCTCTCGGAGGCCTGGGCTCTCGGGCGGCGGCGCGCGTGCGACCGTTGGCCGGCTTTGCACTGCCCAAGTGCACCCAGAATGGCTGTGGTGGCATCCCCGTCGCCGCCTCAGAGCGAGCGAGCGTTGGGAGCTGCGGTCGTGCCCGAGTGGTTAAGGGGTCTGACTCGAAATCAGATGGGATCTCCCGCATAGGTTCGAATCCTGTCGACCGCGTTGTGTTTTTGCGGAGCTGTTTGCCTTTTGAACCGGCCTGCTTTGGTTTTCGTCTTTCTGGCGTTGTCCTGACCTCATCACTGCTTATCCTTTGCAAGATGGTCCTGTGACGAGCCAAGGAAATGCTTGGCATTCGCCAACAGGGCCTGCACTTGACCATGGATGCATATGTGCCCACTCCAACCTTTCCCCCCGCCCGCCCCTCCCACCAACACCGCCCACAGGCACAACCTGCTGTCCCACGTCAACCTCATCCGCTGGAACCCAGTGAGTGCCGGGGAGTGAGACACATCGGCGGAAAGCCACGCAAAGCCTGGGACGATGCTGCGGCAGTCGCAATTCCTACCCTGTGGGCCAACCGTGCTGCAACCTGCTCCCTGTTGCGGACCCGCAGGTGGACGAGTCCGAGTTCCAGCGCCCCTCCCGCAACCGGGTGTTCGCCTTCAAGAAGGTGCTGGAGGAGGCGGGGCTGGCCGTGTCCATCCGCGAGACACGAGGCCTGGAGGCGGCAGCGGCGTGCGGGCAGCTGCGGAACCAGTTCCAGAAGACGCCCCTGCCGGAGTTCGAGCGGCCCCTGTGAGGATGGGTGCCGTCTGATGTGAGGAGCCATTCGTGAGGAAGCCAGCGCGTGGTGGTGGAGCAGCTGGAGCTTGCAGGGGCTGGGCCCCGTTAAGGCCTGCCGGGCCTGAACGGATTACCGGGCTCAGCTGTTGGCCTCGACGGCAATGCCCAAGTGCAGTAGGACACTGCGCCTGGTGCCGGTGCACGTAGAGGGCGAGAGGCAGCAGGTCAGCGCACATAGGGGGGGAGGCGGGGCCGCGGGGGCATACGGCGGGGCTGGAAGGAGAACGGTAGGACCGGGGAGGATGGCCCCCTCACAGCTGCATGGTAGATGGATTGAATCATTATGATTCTTTGCGTTGGGCCGTCTCGGCTGAGCAAATAGCAGGTGCCCAGCTGGGTGGCGCTCCGCGCCCCCGACATGTGTCGCCTCGACATGCATGGGCTGCTAGTTCGTGCAAGCCAATGGCAGGTGTGCTGCGGCTAATGTCCCCTTGAGAGGACTGAGCTCAAGCGCGTGGGCGGCCGTCAAGGACCCCGCTGTTCTGTGCCTGTTGGCGTGCATGGGCGCTTCGGAGTCGGCGAGTTGGCCCTAGCTTGAGAACAGCTGCGCCGGGGTGCTGCGGCGGCCCGGTCAGCGGCCTACTGTCCGTTGTGTGCAGTTAGGTTATTTGTCAGCGCAGTTTAGCTTTGGGCGTGACCGAGCAGTCGCGACCCGGACCTAGGACGCCGACGAGGGTTTGATGCTCGACCCGCAGGCAAGTGGCCTGTTCCACGTCGAGTTGCTCGCATAACACGTCTGCGCTGACAAGTGCCGTCAGCCGACGCACTGCACTGCATGAGGTTGACGGCGGGGGCCGATTCCGAACCGGGCTCAAAGGGGCCTCGCTCCCACTCGTGTCGACCCACACCCCGTCACGGGCGAATAGCAGTCATGCAGCAACAACCTCTAACCCGGCTAGGGCTGGGCCCGGTGAGCACCGAGACTCCGCATGCGCTTGATTCGTTGTTAGCCGGGGTTAGAGAGCCACTCGTTTCTCTTGCAATTGGCGAGGGAGGCTCACACTTAGTGTCTCGCAATGGCAGCTGGAACTCGGAGGGCCGCGGCTGACTCTGTGGCGGTTCCGGGATGCTTACAGGTCCGGACCCTGCTGGGTCGGGAGCGGACCAATGTGGTCTGCTACTCGTCCATCGCGGGCGTGGAGAAGGTGGGCAGCAATTGGAGGCCACCTGGCGGGGTGTATCGGGCCGCCGACTGCTGTTGCTGACGAGCCATCCTGCGCCAGGTGCCGATGAGCAAGTTTGAGCCAACCGAGTATGTGAACGACCGCTACAAGGCGATTGAGGACCGCCTCAAGGTGGGATCGGGTCAAAGCGGGCGCGGGGAGCTCGCTGGAGCGAGCCCTCACGTGCGGCTGCTCAATCGCGCTGGGATGCCTCGCAGGTCGTCCGCAAGCGGCTCAACAAGCCCATGACCCTCGCCGAGAAGGTGTGATGCCTGGATTGGCGTACAGTGCACGGATGGTGCTGATACAGTGCTGCTGCTCGCAGATCGTCTACGGTCACCTCGATGACCCGGAGACGGCCGAGATGAAGCGCGGCGTGTCTTACCTGAGGCTTCGTCCGGGTATGTATTCAATTGCAGGGGGCGCGGCGCTGCCCGAGCACCGCGTGCAACACCGGCGGGCGCTAGGGCTTTCGGCACGCTCGCCCGCCGCCCGACACACTGGCCCGTGCTCACGCGCAGCTTCCTCTTGCACTCGTGCTCTCTCTTTCTCCCTGCAGACCGCGTGGCGATGCAGGACGCCACCGCGCAGATGGCCATGCTGCAGTTCATCTCTTCGGGCCTGCCCAAGACCATGGTGCCGTCCACCATCCACTGCGACCACCTCATCGAGGGCACCACCTCCCCCCAGCCCGACCGGTGCGTGCCGGACCAGCGCAAGAACCTTCGGCGACAAGGATTTTGTCCGAACTGCCTCGTGCACCCCTGGCGCACCCCTGCGTACCCAGTTCCCTCCGCCCAAACCCCATCGTTTTGCGTCGGGTTCCTGGCCTACTCTCTATCCACGGCATACCTCCACTTTCCTCATCCGTGCCTACCTTGCTCTTGCCTGTGCACTCTGCTCCCACCGCAGAGAGGGCAAGTACGGCGGCGAGGCTGACCTGAGCTTCGCCGTCAAGACCAACAAGGAGGTGTACGACTTCCTGGCCACCGCCGGGTCGAAGTACGGCGTGGGCTTCTGGAAGCCGGGCTCGGGCATCATCCACCAGGTGGGGGGGGGGCCAGGGGTGTCAGGGGTGTAGACCGAAGGAGCGGGGATTGGAAGGTGGTCGCATTGACAGAGTCCTGAGCGAGTCCTCCCCGCAAACCGGCCTCGTCCCTGCGTCGGGTGCCAGACGTATCTGTCGGTCCTTGACCGGGGAGCCCAAAACCCGATTGCCGTGCCCGCACGCCTGTGCACCCTGCATCGAGGCAGAGCATCCCGTCATGGCTTGCAGGCGCTGCCCACATGCATGCCGCCTTCGGGTTCGCGCACTGCCCATCTTTACCTCACACACCAAAGACCACTGTCCGCGCATCCATGTGTCATTCGCCGTCCGCCACGCACAGAAGCTCTTAACAGTACCACGCAAAGCATTGGGGATGCGGCGAAGTCCGCCTCTGTGGGTTCGAGGGTGGCATAACCCGCACGAGTACAACGCACGCAACGACCCCCTGCCGTGCGTGCGTGCGTGCCGTGCAGATCGTGCTGGAGAACTACGCGCTGCCGGGCCTGATGATGATCGGCACTGACTCGCACACGCCCAACGCGGGAGGCCTGGGCATGTGCGCGGTGGGCGTGGGCGGCGCCGACGCCGTGGACGTGATGGCGGGGCTGCCTTGGGAGCTCAAGGCGCCCAAGGTCATCGGCGTGAAGCTCACGGGGAAGATGTCCCGCTGGACCTCGCCCAAGGACGTCATCCTCAAGGTGGGAGGGGAGGGACGCGGGGGGTGGGTTGGGGGAGGGCGGGACGGCGATGGAGGGCTGACGGACACGGGCAGGGGCAACGGGTGAGGACGGAGGGGGGCTTGCAGCGGCCGCGTCTTCTTCTCAGGCCCCAAGACCTCACCTGGCCTACCTCCCCTACACCCTACGCTCTGCTCGCCCCCAGGTGGCGGGCATCCTCACGGTCAAGGGCGGCACGGGCGCCATCGTGGAGTACTTCGGCCCCGGCGTGGACAACATGAGCTGCACCGGCATGGCCACGGTGTGCAACATGGGCGCTGAGATCGGCGCCACCACCTCGCTCTTCCCCTACAACAAGCGCATGCACGACTACCTGGTCTCCACCAGCCGCGCGTCGGCCGCCTCGCTGGCGGACGCCTTCAAGTGGGGCCGGGGCACCGGGGGCCGGGGGCTGTGGAGGGCCGGCGAGAACGGAAAACGAGGCCGAGTGCATGAGCCTGGGGCGCCGGTGGGGAAGGGCGAGAGGGGCCGGCCGCGTGGGTCTGGTGTCAGTGGAAGACGAGTACAAGGGTCTTGGCATCAAGGCCCGGGGGTAGCACAGCCCAGCAGAGCCTTCCCTAAGGCAGATGCCCAGCGGCCGTGTCAACCACCCCTGACCCTCAACGTCCACCCCCAGGGAGAACCTGCGCGCGGACGAGGGCGCCCAGTACGACCAGCTGATTGAGATCAACCTGAGCGAGCTGGAGCCGCACGTGAACGGCCCCTTCACGCCCGACCTGGCGCACCCGCTGTCCAAGTTCGCCGAGGAGCTGCGCAAGAACAAGTGGCCCACGGAGCTCAAGGCGGGCCTCATCGGCTCGTGCACCAACTCGTCTTACGAGGACATGGCCCGCGCCGCCTCGGTGGCGCGCCAGGCGCTGGCGGCCGGTGCGTGGGGGGCAGGGGGGAATGAGGGACGGAGGGAGGAAGGTGTGAGCGAAGAACGGTAGAGGGTAAAGGGGGCAAGCGAGGAAGGGAGGGGTGTGTGAGGCCGGGAAGGACGAAGGTGGAAAGCATTTCTTCAAGCGAGGCTCACTCCACGGGCAGTTCAGCTTGGTCTCGACCCACGGCCTCCTGACCCCTACCCTTTCCCCCTATGGCTCTGCAGGCATCAAGGCCAAGGTGCCGTTCACCATCTCCCCCGGCTCGGAGCAGATCCGCGCCACCATTGCCCGCGACGGCATCATGGAGGTGTTCGACAAGATCGGCGGCACCGTGCTGTCGAACAGCTGCGGGCCCTGCATCGGCCAGTGGAAGCGCACGGACGTGCCCAAGGGCGAGGCCAACTCGATCATCACCTCGTTCAACCGGTGAGCGCGCAGGCAGGCGAGCGGTAGCAGGGTCACGGACAGGGCCGCGGACCGTCCGTGGTAT
The DNA here is from genome assembly GCA_016858145.1 of Edaphochlamys debaryana. NCBI lineage: Eukaryota > Viridiplantae > Chlorophyta > Chlorophyceae > Chlamydomonadales > Edaphochlamys > Edaphochlamys debaryana. The sequence continues at coordinate 20,741 of JAEHOE010000214.1, read as the reverse complement.
GCACCCCCGTGCCTGGAGGCTGAGCCAGGCAAGGCTCTGACGGTGACGGCCTCCCTCCCGGCGTGCGCGGTCTGCCTTCATGGTCGCTTGAGCACTGACAGCCGCATTCCCCCTCCTGCCTCCCCCTGCCCCCCTCCCCCAGCAACTTCGCGGCGCGCAACGACGGCAACCCCGCGACGCACTGCTTCGTGGCCTCGCCGGAGATTGTGACGGCCTTCGCCATTGCGGGCGACCTCACCTTCAACCCGGAGAAGGACACGCTGGTCGGCGCGGGTGAGCGGTGGCGGGAGGGAGGGGCTGCAGGGCTTAGGACTGCGGGTGGGGTGCGCAATGCAGCGCGCGGCTGAGCCGAGCCTACGTACGCAACCGGAGGAATGGGGCGCAGGGGCGATGCGAGGCGGCCGAATCGTGCAGGGCCAAGGCTGATGCCCGTGGAACTGCGCCCCACGCTGACAAGGCGGACGAGGCAGCTGCGGGAGCTGGAGCTGAGCTCCCAATGGATGCAGTGCTCTTCCGGGCATTGGAAGCAGCCCGCACCACGCGCAAATCCTTCACCCACCTCCCCGATCCCCCCCTCCCCGCCCCCCTCCCCCCTGTCCCCCAGACGGCAAGGAGATCAAGCTGGAGGCCCCCTTCGGCGACGAGCTGCCGCAGAAGGGCTTCGACCCGGGCGCCAACGTGTACCAGGCGCCGCCCGCCTCGCTGGACGAGCGCGGCAAGCTGAACGTCAAGGTGGACCCCGCCTCGCAGCGCCTGCAGCTGCTGTCGCCCTTCAACGCCTGGAGCGGGGAGGACATCAAGGACTGCGCCGTGCTCATCAAGGTGGGGCGGAGCTGGGGGAGGGGAGAAGGTCCCTTCGAGTGCAGGAGGCATGGGGAGCGGAGCGAGTGGTGTGGGGAAGGGGAGGGGGCCGGGTGAGGATGAGGGGCGACGCCAGGCAAGACTGAGTGCGGAGGCAGAGCGCGTGCTAACGACTGCGACACTCTGGCCGCTCTTGTGTGTGGGTGTGCGCAGGTCAAGGGCAAGTGCACGACGGACCACATCTCCATGGCCGGCCCCTGGCTCAAGTACCGCGGCCACCTGGACAACATCTCGAACAACCTGCTCATCGGCGCCATCAACATTGAGAACGGCAAGCCCAACGCCGTCAAGAACATCATCACCGGCGCCGAGGGCCCCGTGCCCGCCACTGCCCGGTGAGGCGGGTGCCAGGGCCTGGGGGAAGGGGGAAGCCGAGGGGGGGTAGCGGGAAGAGCCGGGGGGGGGGGGAAGGAGGGTATGTGCAGAGGCGTTCGGGCAGAGTTCGGGCACTGTCTGCATACCTGCTTGCTAACCGCTTCCTTCTGTCTCACCGTGCCCCCGACTCGCAGCGACTACAAGGCCCGCGGCCTGCCGTGGGTGGTGGTCGGCGACGAGAACTACGGCGAGGGCAGCTCCCGCGAGCACGCCGCGCTGGAGCCCCGCCACCTGGGCGGTGTGGCCATCATCGTCAAGTCCTTCGCCCGCATCCACGAGACCAACCTCAAGAAGCAGGGTGAGCCTGCTGGGGGTCGCCCGACACGCACGTGCGCAGCCCGTGCGCTACCCTTGGGCACTAGGCTTCCCTGGCCTGCTCTGACCGCTGACCTCCGCGTGTCTTTCAATCGCGTCTTGCCCTGCTTCCCCAGGTATGCTGCCCCTGACGTTCGCCAACCCGGCCGACTACGACAAGATCGACCCCACCGACCGCCTCTCGATCACGGGCCTCAAGACCTTCGCGCCAGGCGTGCCCCTGACGCTGGAGGGCACCAAGAAGGACGGCTCCACCTACAAGATCACGGTCAACCACACCTTCAACGACAACCAGATCAACTGGTTCAAGAACGGCTCGGCGCTCAACGCCATGGCCGCCGCCTTCAAGTCGGGCAAGATGTAAAGCGGCCGCAGGTTCTGGAGGAGGAGCGGAGGACCGCGGAGGCGACGGGTGGAGGATGCGGCGGCCAGGTGTGGCTGGAGCGCCGCAGGCGGGTACGGAGCGGTCTGGACTTGCGGAGCCTGGAGCAGCCCGGAGCCGTGGAGGAGCAGCTTACGACGCGACCTACTAGCAGCTGCGAAGCTGCGTGTCGAGGGAGCTGGCGCAGTGGAGAGCGTGTATGAGCTCGAAGCGATGGGGGTGCAGCGGCAGGGAGCCGTGCGCTGAGGGGGGGCACGGTAATCTGGTGGCCCGCACGTCGCAGGCGTGTGCGGTAGGGAGAGGCCTGGACGAAAGGTTTGCGGTTCTAGGGGCAGCGAGGGGCGCAGTGGTGCAGCGCGAAGACCGACTGCCACTGTAAGTCGTCGGGGTAGGGAATAAGGCAGATGACCTTGACGGAATTGGGGCGTTGCCTGGACTGGGCAGGGGCTACGCACTGCCGAGGTGTGCGGGGTCCTCTGATTGACATCAGGCGGGCGGGTTACGAGCTGGGGTAAAGCAGCAAAATGCGGTGATTGCGGGAGGGCATTGTCAAGGCGTCCCGACGGGGACGCTAGTGTGGTGGCAGAACGGCACATGGATTGATCGAGGTTGGGTGCTTGGGAGACCCTCTACAGTAACGACGATCAGTGCACGGCGCCTGGCCCCCGCACGCGGACGGGAAGGAGGGCAAGACAGGGACCCCGAGGTCAACACACGGGGCCGCCGGACCGCCCCGCCACGCGCAACGCGCCCCTGCACCCGGCCCGAGTTTCCCCTCTGCCAGGGCAGCAGACAGACGGCAGCAGGCCGCAGCCGCGCCTACCCCCACCTCGCCCCCGCCGCCCTGACAACCATGGGTGCGCCAGGCCAGAGGCCCGCTACCAGCCCCGCAATCCTCACGCCTGTCCACGGCGTCGCCCTTGCAGGCAGCCTCCGCCATTCAAGAAGGCCACACGAGGAGCAGCCCGGCAGCATAGAGGCGTCTAGAGACGCCGTGACAGCAGCACATGGCCAGTACAGGGCTGCAATGTAACGCCTCAGCGACAGAACCCTGCATGAGCGGCCCCAAGCTCACGCTCTGAGGCCTCTTCCGAGGGAGCGCACACCCCTGCAGCAAGGCAAGCTCCCTCCGCTGCAAGGCCCCCGTGCTGGACACACCTCCGCTGCATGCCGTGGCGCCCCGGACCCCTGCACAAGCTGCCGTGTACCACGGCGCGGCTGGGCTTCCAGTCCTGCCACCCGCCGGCTTCCGCAACCCGCTGCAACCCCCCCCAGTGGCTGTGCACCACCAGCTTGTCCGCCCTTGACAGCGACGCCAAGCAGGCCCTGAACGGACCATGTCGCTTGGTCTCGTCAAGGCCACACGGCCAAGCTGCCTCTGCTACTCCAAGCTGCGGGCGGGGAGCCCGCTCTACCGCTCACGCCGCATGCAGGCAACGCCCAGCGACCCCTGCAGCGGGGCGAACAAGGGCAGACACTTGAGCCCTTGAGCCGGGCGTGCTACCAGAGCCGTCCGTGGGACCAGAGCACGAGCCTCCTCACGGGGCCGCGGCCGCGGCGCCCCAGCGTGTAGCCCGAGGTGTGGCCCCGCCATGGCCACAGCCGCCTGCAACGAGTGCCTCCCGCCGCTGAGCGCCGGACCCCCATGCAGCTGCGCGTGCTCCTGCCCTTCGAGATGGAACCACCTGGACCAGAACCCCCATGAAAGCTTGCTGCCGCGATGCAGCGCCCAGAAGGTGCAAGGGGCAAGGCCGGGGGGGCTTTGGGCGGCATGCCCCCAACGGATCGATGGACCTCGTCGGACCCAGAAGCGCGGTCTCTTGCCAGACCTTGTGCAAGCCCTCGCAAAGAGGTTACAACCCCGTCCAGACTGCTGCTTGCTGCAGCCGCGCGCTGTGCTCCGGTTGCTCCCGCGAGAATGCCGGTCAAGGCCGCTTGGCGAGCGCGAGCGCCAGTGTCGAGCTGCAGAGTCGTAGCCGGATGGTTCAGCTATTCTGGAAAGCAGTCGAACAGACGTCGCGGGTATGTCGTTGCGATGGCGCGATTCGCTTCAGAAGCCTCTTCTTCTTTTGTGAGCCGTCACAGCGAGCGCTATGCTGTAGGCCGAGTATGCTTGAACCAAAGTGCAGTATCAGTAAATGCACCCACCGAGCTGAAATGTGGGACGCGGGCGAGGTCGCGAAACTTGGTGAGTCGCAGAGGCGCGATAGGAAGGGGAGAACAAGCAAAGTAGAGCTATACTCTATGACCTGGTGTTGATTAGGCGTGCTGATATGGAAGCCCCAGACTGCGCATCGACATGATCGCGGTCGTGTAGGCCTGCCGCCGGGCCCTCGCGGGACTTGGCCGCCGCTCAGGCCAGCAGGACAAGTGCCCTTCCCGTGCACGCCCGCTCCCGTGGCATGGACCTCACACGAGCGACGATCAGTGCACGGCGCCTGGCCCCCGCACGCGGACGGGAAGGAGGGCAAGACAGGGACCCCGAGGCGAACACACGGGGCCGCCGGACCGCCCCGCCACGCGCCACGCGCCCCTGCACCCGGCCCGAGTTTCCCCTCTGCCAGGGCAGCAGACAGACGGCAGCAGGCCGCAGCCGCGCCTACCCCCACCTCACCCCTGCCGCCCTGACAACCATGGGTGCGCCAGGCCAGAGGCCCGCTACCAGCCCCGCAATCCTCACGCCTGTCCACGGCGTCGCCCTTGCAGGCAGCCTCCGCCATTCCAGAAGGCCACACGAGGAGCAGCCCGGCAGCATAGAGGCGTCTAGAGACGCCGTGCACAGCAGCACATGGCCAGTACAGTGCTGCAACGCAACGCCTCAGCGACAGAACCCTGCATGAGCGGCCCCAAGCTCACGCTCTGAGGCCTCTTCCGAGGGAGCGCACACCCCTGCAGCAAGGCAAGCTCCCTCCGCTGCAAGGCCCCCGTGCTGGACACACCTCCGCTGCATGCCGTGGCGCCCCGGACCCCTGCACAAGCTGCCGTGTACCACGGTGCGGCTGGGCTTCCAGTCCTGCCACCCGCCGGCTTCCGCAACCCGCTGCAACCCCCCCCAGTGGCTGTGCACCACCAGCTTGTCCGCCCTTGACAGCGACGCCAAGCAGGCCCTGAACGGACCATGTCGCTTGGTCTCGTCAAGGCCACACGGCCAAGCTGCCTCTGCTACTCCAAGCTGCGGGCGGGGAGCCCGCTCTACCGCTCACGCCGCATGCAGGCAACGCCCAGCGACCCCTGCAGCGGGGCGAACAAGGGCAGACACTTGAGCCCTTGAGCCGGGCGTGCTACCAGAGCCGTCCGTGGGACCAGAGCATGAGCCTCCTCACGGGGCCGCGGCCGCGGCGCCCCAGCGTGTAGCCCGAGGTGTGGCCCCGCCATGGCCACAGCCGCCTGCAACGAGGGCCTCCCGCCGCTGAGCGCCGGACCCCCACGCAGCTGCGCGTGCTCCCCCTTCGAGATGGAACCACCTGGACCAGAACCCCCATGAAAGCTTGCTGCCGCGATGCAGCGCCCAGAAGGTGCAAGGGGCAAGGCCGGGGGGGCTTTGGGCGGCATGCCCCCAACGGATCGATGGACCTCGTCGGACCCAGAAGCGCGGTCTCTTGCCAGACCTTGTGCAAGCCCTCTCAAAGAGGTTACAACCCCGCCCAGACTGCTGCTTGCTGCAGCCGCGCGCTGTGCTCCGGTTGCTCCCGCGAGAATGCCGATCAAGGCCGCTTGGCGAGCTCGAGCGCCAGTGTCGAGCTGCAGAGTCGTAGCCGAATGGTTCAGCTATTCTGGAAAGCAGTCGAACAGACGTCGCGGGTATGTCGTTGCGATGGCGCGATTCGCTTCAGAAGCCTCTTCTTCTTTTGTGAGCCGTCACAGCGAGCGCTATGCTGTAGGCCGAGTATGCTTGAACCAAAGTGCAGTATCAGTAAATGCACCCACCGAGCTGAAATGTGGGACGCGGGCGAGGTCGCGAAACTTGGTGAGTCGCAGAGGCGCGATAGGAAGGGAGAACAAGCAAAGTAGAGCTATACTCTATGACCTGGTGTTGATTAGGCGTGCTGATATGGAAGCCCCAGACTGCGCATCGACATGATCGCGGTCGTGTAGGCCTGCCGCCGGGCCCTCGCGGGACTTGGCCGCCGCTCAGGCCAGCAGGACAAGTGCCCTTTCCGTGCACGCCCGCTCCCGTGGCATGGACCTCACACGAGCGACGATCAGTGCACGGCGCCTGGCCCCCGCACGCGGACGGGAAGGAGGGCAAGACAGGGACCCCGAGGCGAACACACGGGGCCGCCGGACCGCCCGGCCACGCGCCACGCGCCCCTGCACCCGGCCCGAGTTTCCCCTCTGCCAGGGCAGCAGACAGACGGCAGCAGGCCGCAGCCGCGCCTACCCCCACCTCACCCCTGCCGCCCTGACAACCATGGGTGCGCCAGGCCAGAGGCCCGCTACCAGCCCCGCAATCCTCACGCCTGTCCACGGCGTCGCCCTTGCAGGCAGCCTCCGCCATTCCAGAAGGCCACACGAGGAGCAGCCCGGCAGCATAGAGGCGTCTAGAGACGCCGTGCACAGCAGCACATGGCCAGTACAGGGCTGCAACGCAACGCCTCAGCGACAGAACCCTGCATGAGCGGCCCCAAGCTCACGCTCTGAGGCCTCTTCCGAGGGAGCGCACACCCCTGCAGCAAGGCAAGCTCCCTCCGCTGCAAGGCCCCCGTGCTGGACACACCTCCGCTGCATGCCGTGGCGCCCCGGACCCCTGCACAAGCTGCCGTGTACCACGGCGCGGCTGGGCTTCCAGTCCTGCCACCCGCCGGCTTCCGCAACCCGCTGCAACCCCCCCCAGTGGCTGTGCACCACCAGCTTGTCCGCCCTTGACAGCGACGCCAAGCAGGCCCTGAACGGACCATGTCGCTTGGTCTCGTCAAGGCCACACGGCCAAGCTGCCTCTGCTACTCCAAGCTGCGGGCGGGGAGCCCGCTCTACCGCTCAGGCCGCATACAGGCAACGCCCAGCGACCCCTGCAGCGGGGCGAACAAGGGCAGACACTTGAGCCCTTGAGCCGGGCGTGCTACCAGAGCCGTCCGTGGGACCAGAGCACGAGCCTCCTCACGGGGCCGCGGCCGCGGCGCCCCAGCGTGTAGCCCGAGGTGTGGCCCCGCCATGGCCACAGCCGCCTGCAACGAGTGCCTCCCGCCGCTGAGCGCCGGACCCCCACGCAGCTGCGCGTGCTCCTGCCCTTCGAGATGGAACCACCTGGACCAGAACCCCCATGAAAGCTTGCTGCCGCGATGCAGCGCCCAGAAGGTGCAAGGGGCAAGGCCGGGGGGGCTTTGGGCGGCATGCCCCCAACGGATCGATGGACCTCGTCGGACCCAGAAGCGCGGTCTCTTGCCAGACCTTGTGCAAGCCCTCGCAAAGAGGTTACAACCCCGCCCAGACTGCTGCTTGCTGCAGCCGCGCGCTGTGCTCCGGTTGCTCCCGCGAGAATGCCGATCAAGGCCGCTTGGCGAGCTCGAGCGCCAGTGTCGAGCTGCAGAGTCGTAGCCGAATGGTTCAGCTATTCTGGAAAGCAGTCGAACAGACGTCGCGGGTATGTCGTTGCGATTGGCGCGATTCGCTTCAGAAGCCTCTTCTTCTTTTGTGAGCCGTCACAGCGAGCGCTATGCTGTAGGCCGAGTATGCTTGAACCAAAGTGCAGTATCAGTAAATGCACCCACCGAGCTGAAATGTGGGACGCGGGCGAGGTCGCGAAACTTGGTGAGTCGCAGAGGCGCGATAGGAAGGGAGAACAAGCAAAGTAGAGCTATACTCTATGACCTGGTGTTGATTAGGCGTGCTGATATGGAAGCCCCAGACTGCGCATCGACATGATCGCGGTCGTGTAGGCCTGCCGCCGGGCCCTCGCGGGACTTGGCCGCCGCTCAGGCCAGCAGGACAAGTGCCCTTCCCGTGCACGCCCGCTCCCGTGGCATGGACCTCACACGAGCGACGATCAGTGCACGGCGCCTGGCCCCCGCATGCGGACGGGAAGGAGGGCAAGACAGGGACCCCGAGGCGAACACACGGGGCCGCCGGACCGCCCGGCCACGCGCCACGCGCCCCTGCACCCGGCCCGAGTTTCCCCTCTGCCAGGGCAGCAGACAGACGGCAGCAGGCCGCAGCCGCGCCTACCCCCACCTCACCCCTGCCGCCCTGACAACCATGGGTGCGCCAGGCCAGAGGCCCGCTACCAGCCCCGCAATCCTCACGCCTGTCCACGGCGTCGCCCTTGCAGGCAGCCTCCGCCATTCCAGAAGGCCACACGAGGAGCAGCCCGGCAGCATAGAGGCGTCTAGAGACGCCGTGCACAGCAGCACATGGCCAGTACAGTGCTGCAACGCAACGCCTCAGCGACAGAACCCTGCATGAGCGGCCCCAAGCTCACGCTCTGAGGCCTCTTCCGAGGGAGCGCACACCCCTGCAGCAAGGCAAGCTCCCTCCGCTGCAAGGCCCCCGTGCTGGACACACCTCCGCTGCATGCCGTGGCGCCCCGGACCCCTGCACAAGCTGCCGTGTACCACGGCGCGGCTGGGCTTCCAGTCCTGCCACCCGCCGGCTTCCGCAACCCGCTGCAACCCCCCCCAGTGGCTGTGCACCACCAGCTTGTCCGCCCTTGACAGCGACGCCAAGCAGGCCCTGAACGGACCATGTCGCTTGGTCTCGTCAAGGCCACACGGCCAAGCTGCCTCTGCTACTCCAAGCTGCGGGCGGGGAGCCCGCTCTACCGCTCAGGCCGCATACAGGCAACGCCCAGCGACCCCTGCAGCGGGGCGAACAAGGGCAGACACTTGAGCCCTTGAGCCGGGCGTGCTACCAGAGCCGTCCGTGGGACCAGAGCACGAGCCTCCTCACGGGGCCGCGGCCCGCGGCGCCCCAGCGTGTAGCCCGAGGTGTGGCCCCGCCATGGCCACAGCCGCCTGCAACGAGTGCCTCCCGCCGCTGAGCGCCGGACCCCCACGCAGCTGCGCGTGCTCCTGCCCTTCGAGATGGAACCACCTGGACCAGAACCCCCATGAAAGCTTGCTGCCGCGATGCAGCGCCCAGAAGGTGCAAGGGGCAAGGCCGGGGGGGCTTTGGGCGGCATGCCCCCAACGGATCGATGGACCTCGTCGGACCCAGAAGCGCGGTCTCTTGCCAGACCTTGTGCAAGCCCTCGCAAAGAGGTTACAACCCCGCCCAGACTGCTGCTTGCTGCAGCCGCGCGCTGTGCTCCGGTTGCTCCCGCGAGAATGCCGATCAAGGCCGCTTGGCGAGCTCGAGCGCCAGTGTCGAGCTGCAGAGTCGTAGCCGAATGGTTCAGCTATTCTGGAAAGCAGTCGAACAGACGTCGCGGGTATGTCGTTGCGATGGCGCGATTCGCTTCAGAAGCCTCTTCTTCTTTTGTGAGCCGTCACAGCGAGCGCTATGCTGTAGGCCGAGTATGCTTGAACCAAAGTGCAGTATCAGTAAATGCACCCACCGAGCTGAAATGTGGGACGCGGGCGAGGTCGCGAAACTTGGTGAGTCGCAGAGGCGCGATAGGAAGGGAGAACAAGCAAAGTAGAGCTATACTCTATGACCTGGTGTTGATTAGGCGTGCTGATATGGAAGCCCCAGACTGCGCATCGACATGATCGCGGTCGTGTAGGCCTGCCGCCGGGCCCTCGCGGGACTTGGCCGCCGCTCAGGCCAGCAGGACAAGTGCCCTTCCCGTGCACGCCCGCTCCCGTGGCATGGACCTCACACGAGCGACGATCAGTGCACGGCGCCTGGCCCCCGCATGCGGACGGGAAGGAGGGCAAGACAGGGACCCCGAGGCGAACACACGGGGCCGCCGGACCGCCCGGCCACGCGCCACGCGCCCCTGCACCCGGCCCGAGTTTCCCCTCTGCCAGGGCAGCAGACAGACGGCAGCAGGCCGCAGCCGCGCCTACCCCCACCTCACCCCTGCCGCCCTGACAACCATGGGTGCGCCAGGCCAGAGGCCCGCTACCAGCCCCGCAATCCTCACGCCTGTCCACGGCGTCGCCCTTGCAGGCAGCCTCCGCCATTCCAGAAGGCCACACGAGGAGCAGCCCGGCAGCATAGAGGCGTCTAGAGACGCCGTGCACAGCAGCACATGGCCAGTACAGTGCTGCAACGCAACGCCTCAGCGACAGAACCCTGCATGAGCGGCCCCAAGCTCACGCTCTGAGGCCTCTTCCGAGGGAGCGCACACCCCTGCAGCAAGGCAAGCTCCCTCCGCTGCAAGGCCCCCGTGCTGGACACACCTCCGCTGCATGCCGTGGCGCCCCGGACCCCTGCACAAGCTGCCGTGTACCACGGCGCGGCTGGGCTTCCAGTCCTGCCACCCGCCGGCTTCCGCAACCCGCTGCAACCCCCCCCAGTGGCTGTGCACCACCAGCTTGTCCGCCCTTGACAGCGACGCCAAGCAGGCCCTGAACGGACCATGTCGCTTGGTCTCGTCAAGGCCACACGGCCAAGCTGCCTCTGCTACTCCAAGCTGCGGGCGGGGAGCCCGCTCTACCGCTCAGGCCGCATACAGGCAACGCCCAGCGACCCCTGCAGCGGGGCGAACAAGGGCAGACACTTGAGCCCTTGAGCCGGGCGTGCTACCAGAGCCGTCCGTGGGACCAGAGCACGAGCCTCCTCACGGGGCCGCGGCCGCGGCGCCCCAGCGTGTAGCCCGAGGTGTGGCCCCGCCATGGCCACAGCCGCCTGCAACGAGTGCCTCCCGCCGCTGAGCGCCGGACCCCCACGCAGCTGCGCGTGCTCCTGCCCTTCGAGATGGAACCACCTGGACCAGAACCCCCATGAAAGCTTGCTGCCGCGATGCAGCGCCCAGAAGGTGCAAGGGGCAAGGCCGGGGGGGCTTTGGGCGGCATGCCCCCAACGGATCGATGGACCTCGTCGGACCCAGAAGCGCGGTCTCTTGCCAGACCTTGTGCAAGCCCTCGCAAAGAGGTTACAACCCCGCCCAGACTGCTGCTTGCTGCAGCCGCGCGCTGTGCTCCGGTTGCTCCCGCGAGAATGCCGGTCAAGGCCGCTTGGCGAGCGCAAGCGCCAGTGTCGAGCTGCAGAGTCGTAGCCGAATGGTTCAGCTATTCTGGAAAGCAGTCGAACAGACGTCGCGGGTATGTCGTTGCGATGGCGCGATTCGCTTCAGAAGCCTCTTCTTCTTTTGTGAGCCGTCACAGCGAGCGCTATGCTGTAGGCCGAGTATGCTTGAACCAAAGTGCAGTATCAGTAAATGCACCCACCGAGCTGAAATGTGGGACGCGGGCGAGGTCGCGAAACTTGGTGAGTCGCAGAGGCGCGATAGGAAGGGAGAACAAGCAAAGTAGAGCTATACTCTATGACCTGGTGTTGATTAGGCGTGCTGATATGGAAGCCCCAGACTGCGCATCGACATGATCGCGGTCGTGTAGGCCTGCCGCCGGGCCCTCGCGGGACTTGGCCGCCGCTCAGGCCAGCAGGACAAGTGCCCTTCCCGTGCACGCCCGCTCCCGTGGCATGGACCTCACACGAGCGACGATCAGTGCACGGCGCCTGGCCCCCGCATGCGGACGGGAAGGAGGGCAAGACAGGGACCCCGAGGCGAACACACGGGGCCGCCGGACCGCCCGGCCACGCGCCACGCGCCCCTGCACCCGGCCCGAGTTTCCCCTCTGCCAGGGCAGCAGACAGACGGCAGCAGGCCGCAGCCGCGCCTACCCCCACCTCACCCCTGCCGCCCTGACAACCATGGGTGCGCCAGGCCAGAGGCCCGCTACCAGCCCCGCAATCCTCACGCCTGTCCACGGCGTCGCCCTTGCAGGCAGCCTCCGCCATTCCAGAAGGCCACACGAGGAGCAGCCCGGCAGCATAGAGGCGTCTAGAGACGCCGTGCACAGCAGCACATGGCCAGTACAGTGCTGCAACGCAACGCCTCAGCGACAGAACCCTGCATGAGCGGCCCCAAGCTCACGCTCTGAGGCCTCTTCCGAGGGAGCGCACACCCCTGCAGCAAGGCAAGCTCCCTCCGCTGCAAGGCCCCCGTGCTGGACACACCTCCGCTGCATGCCGTGGCGCCCCGGACCCCTGCACAAGCTGCCGTGTACCACGGCGCGGCTGGGCTTCCAGTCCTGCCACCCGCCGGCTTCCGCAACCCGCTGCAACCCCCCCCAGTGGCTGTGCACCACCAGCTTGTCCGCCCTTGACAGCGACGCCAAGCAGGCCCTGAACGGACCATGTCGCTTGGTCTCGTCAAGGCCACACGGCCAAGCTGCCTCTGCTACTCCAAGCTGCGGGCGGGGAGCCCGCTCTACCGCTCAGGCCGCATACAGGCAACGCCCAGCGACCCCTGCAGCGGGGCGAACAAGGGCAGACACTTGAGCCCTTGAGCCGGGCGTGCTACCAGAGCCGTCCGTGGGACCAGAGCACGAGCCTCCTCACGGGGCCGCGGCCGCGGCGCCCCAGCGTGTAGCCCGAGGTGTGGCCCCGCCATGGCCACAGCCGCCTGCAACGAGTGCCTCCCGCCGCTGAGCGCCGGACCCCCACGCAGCTGCGCGTGCTCCTGCCCTTCGAGATGGAACCACCTGGACCAGAACCCCCATGAAAGCTTGCTGCCGCGATGCAGCGCCCAGAAGGTGCAAGGGGCAAGGCCGGGGGGGCTTTGGGCGGCATGCCCCCAACGGATCGATGGACCTCGTCGGACCCAGAAGCGCGGTCTCTTGCCAGACCTTGTGCAAGCCCTCGCAAAGAGGTTACAACCCCGCCCAGACTGCTGCTTGCTGCAGCCGCGCGCTGTGCTCCGGTTGCTCCCGCGAGAATGCCGGTCAAGGCCGCTTGGCGAGCTCGAGCGCCAGTGTCGAGCTGCAGAGTCGTAGCCGAATGGTTCAGCTATTCTGGAAAGCAGTCGAACAGACGTCGCGGGTATGTCGTTGCGATGGCGCGATTCGCTTCAGAAGCCTCTTCTTCTTTTGTGAGCCGTCACAGCGAGCGCTATGCTGTAGGCCGAGTATGCTTGAACCAAAGTGCAGTATCAGTAAATGCACCCACCGAGCTGAAATGTGGGACGCGGGCGAGGTCGCGAAACTTGGTGAGTCGCAGAGGCGCGATAGGAAGGGAGAACAAGCAAAGTAGAGCTATACTCTATGACCTGGTGTTGATTAGGCGTGCTGATATGGAAGCCCCAGACTGCGCATCGACATGATCGCGGTCGTGTAGGCGTGCCGCCGGGCCCTCGCGGGACTTGGCCGCCGCTCAGGCCAGCAGGACAAGTGCCCTTCCCGTGCACGCCCGCTCCCGTGGCATGGACCTCACACGAGCGACGATCAGTGCACGGCGCCTGGCCCCCGCACGCGGACGGGAAGGAGGGCAAGACAGGGACCCCGAGGCGAACACACGGGGCCGCCGGACCGCCCCGCCACGCGCAACGCGCCCCTGCACCCGGCCCAAGTTTCCCCTCTGCCAGGGCAGCAGACAGACGGCAGCAGGCCGCAGCCGCGCCTACCCCCACCTCGCCCCCGCCGCCCTGACAACCATGGGTGCGCCAGGCCAGAGGCCCGCTACTAGCCCCGCAATCCTCACGCCTGTCCACGGCGTCGCCCTTGCAGGCAGCCTCCGCCAGTACAGTGCTGCAACGCAACGCCTCAGCGACAGAACCCTGCATGAGCGGCCCCAAGCTCACGCTCTGAGGCCTCTTCCGAGGGAGCGCACACCCCTGCAGCAAGGCAAGCTCCCTCCGCTGCAAGGCCCCCGTGCTGGACACACCTCCGCTGCATGCCGTGGCGCCCCGGACCCCTGCACAAGCTGCCGTGTACCACGGTGCGGCTGGGCTTCCAGTCCTGCCACCCGCCGGCTTCCGCAACCCGCTGCAACCCCCCCCAGTGGCTGTGCACCACCAGCTTGTCCGCCCTTGACAGCGACGCCAAGCAGGCCCTGAACGGACCATGTCGCTTGGTCTCGTCAAGGCCAGACGGCCAAGCTGCCTCTGCTACTCCAAGCTGCGGGCGGGGAGCCCGCTCTACCGCTCACGCCGCATGCAGGCAACGCCCAGCGACCCCTGCAGCTGGGCGAACAAGGGCAGACACTTGAGCCCTTGAGCCGGGCGTGCTACCAGAGCCGTCCGTGGGACCAGAGCACGAGCCTCCTCACGGGGCCGCGGCCCGCGGCGCCCCAGCGTGTAGCCCGAGGTGTGGCCCCGCCATGGCCACAGCCGCCTGCAACGAGTGCCTCCCGCCGCTGAGCGCCGGACCCCCACGCAGCTGCGCGTGCTCCTGCCCTTCGAGATGGAACCACCTGGACCAGAACCCCCATGAAGCTTGCTGCCGCGATGCAGCGCCCAGAAGGTGCAAGGGGCAAGGCCGGGGGGGCTTTGGGCGGCATGCCCCCAACGGATCGATGGACCTCGTCGGACCCAGAAGCGCGGTCTCTTGCCAGACCTTGTGCAAGCCCTCGCAAAGAGGTTACAACCCCGCCCAGACTGCTGCTTGCTGCAGCCGCGCGCTGTGCTCCGGTTGCTCCCGCGAGAATGCCGGTCAAGGCCGCTTGGCGAGCTCGAGCGCCAGTGTCGAGCTGCAGAGTCGTAGCCGAATGGTTCAGCTATTCTGGAAAGCAGTCGAACAGACGTCGCGGGTATGTCGTTGCGATGGCGCGATTCGCTTCAGAAGCCTCTTCTTCTTTTGTGAGCCGTCACAGCGAGCGCTATGCTGTAGGCCGAGTATGCTTGAACCAAAGTGCAGTATCAGTAAATGCACCCACCGAGCTGAAATGTGGGACGCGGGCGAGGTCGCGAAACTTGGTGAGTCGCAGAGGCGCGATAGGAAGGGAGAACAAGCAAAGTAGAGCTATACTCTATGACCTGGTGTTGATTAGGCGTGCTGATATGGAAGCCCCAGACTGCGCATCGACATGATCGCGGTCGTGTAGGCGTGCCGCCGGGCCCTCGCGGGACTTGGCCGCCGCTCAGGCCAGCAGGACAAGTGCCCTTCCCGTGCACGCCCGCTCCCGTGGCATGGACCTCACACGAGCGACGATCAGTGCACGGCGCCTGGCCCCCGCACGCGGACGGGAAGGAGGGCCAAGACAGGGACCCCGAGGCGAACACACGGGGCCGCCGGACCGCCCCGCCACGCGCAACGCGCCCCTGCACCCGGCCCGAGTTTCCCCTCTGCCAGGGCAGCAGACAGACGGCAGCAGGCCGCAGCCGCGCCTACCCCCACCTCACCCCTGCCGCCCTGACAACCATGGGTGCGCCAGGCCAGAGGCCCGCTACCTAGCCCCGCAATCCTCACGCCTGTCCACGGCGTCGCCCTTGCAGGCAGCCTCCGCCATTCCAGAAGGGCCACACGAGGAGCAGCCCGGCAGCATAGAGGCGTCTAGAGACGCCGTGCACAGCAGCACATGGCCAGTACAGTGCTGCAACGCAACGCCTCAGCGACGAACCCTGCATGAGCGGCCCCAAGCTCACGCTCTTAGGCCTCTTCCGAGGGAGCGCACACCCCTGCAGCAAGGCAAGCTCCCTCCGCTGCAAGGCCCCCGTGCTGGACACACCTCCGCTGCATGCCGTGGCGCCCGGACCCCTGCACAAGCTGCCGTGTACCACGGCGCGGCTGGGCTTCCAGTCCTGCCACCCGCCGGCTTCCGCAACCCGCTGCAACCCCCCCCAGTGGCTGTGCACCACCAGCTTGTCCGCCCTTGACAGCGACGCCAGCAGGCCTGAAACGGACCATGTCGCTTGGTCTCGTCAAGGCCACACGGCCAAGCTGCCTCTGCTACTCCAAGCTGCGGGCGGGGAGCCCGCTCTACCGCTCAGGCCGCATACAGGCAACGCCCAGCGACCCCTGCAGCGGGGCGAACAAGGGCAGACACTTGAGCCCTTGAGCCGGGCGTGCTACCAGAGCCGTCCGTGGGACCAGAGCACGAGCCTCCTCACGGGGCCGCGGCCGCGGCGCCCCAGCGTGTAGCCCGAGGTGTGGCCCCGCCATGGCCACAGCCGCCTGCAACGAGTGCCTCCCGCCGCTGAGCGCCGGACCCCCACGCAGCTGCGCGTGCTCCTGCCCTTCGAGATGGAACCACCTGGACCAGAACCCCATGAAAGCTTGCTGCCGGCGATGCAGCGCCCAGAAGGTGCAAGGGGCAAGGCCGGGGGGGGCTTTGGGCGGCATTGCCCCCAACGGATCGATGGACCTCGTCGGACCCAGAAGCGCGGTCTCTTTGCCAGGACCTTGTGCAAGCCCTCGCAAAGAGGTTACAAACCCCGCCCAGACTGCTGCTTGCTGCAGGCCGCGCGCTGTGCTCCGGTTGCTCCCGCGAGAATGCCGGTTCAAGGCCGCTTGGCGAGCGCAAGCGCCAGTGTCGAGCTGCAGAGTCGTAGCCGAATGGTTCAGCTATTCTGGAAAGCAGTCGAACAGACGCTCGCGGGGTATGTCGTTGCGATGGCGCGATTCGCTTCAGAAGCCTCTCTTCTTTTGTGAGCCGTCACAGCGAGCGCTATGCTGTAGGCCGAGTATGCTTGAACCAAAGTGCAGTATCAGTAAATGCACCCACCGAGCTGAAATGTGGGACGCGGGCGAGGGTCGCGAACTTGGTGAGTCGCAGAGGCGCGGATAGGAAGGGAGAACAAGCAAAGTAGAGCTATACTCTATGACATGGTGTTGATTAGGCGTGCTGATATGGAAGCCCCAGACTGCGCATCGGACATGATCGCGGTCGTGTAGGCCGTGCCGCCGGGCCCTCGCGGACTTGGCCGCCGCTCAGGCCAGCAGGACAAGTGCCCTTCCCGTGCACGCCCGCTCCCGTGCATGGACCTCACACGAGCGACGATCAGTGCACGGCGCCTGGCCCCCGCATGCGGGACGGGAAGGAGGGCAAGACAGGGACCCCGAGGCGAAACACACGGGGCCGCCGGACCGCCCCGCCACGCGCCAACGCGCCCCTGCACCCGGCCAGAGTTTTCCCTCTGCCAGGGCAGCAGACAGACGGCAGCAGGCCGCAGCCGCGCCTACCCCCACCTCACCCCTGCCGCCCTGACAACCATGGTGGCGCCAGGCCAGAGGCCCGCTACCAGCCCCGCAATCCTCACGCCTGTCCACGGCGTCGCCCTGCAGGCAGCCTCCGCCATTCCAGAAGGCCACACGAGGAGCAGCCCGGCAGCATAGAGGCGTCTAGAGACGCCGTGAACAGCAGCACATGGCCAGTACAGTGCTGCAACGCAAACGCCTCAGCGACAGAACCCTGCATGAGCGGCCCCAAGCTCACGCTCTGAGGCCTCTTCCGAGGGGAGCGCACACCCCTGCAGCAAGGCAAGCTCCCTCCGCTGCAAGGCCCCCGTGCTGGGACACACCTCCGCTGCATGCCGTGGCGCCCCGGACCCCTGCACAAGCTGCCGTGTACCACGGCGCGGCTGGGCTTCCAGTCCTGCCACCCGCCGGCTTCCGCAACCCGCTGCAACCCCCCCCAGTGGCTGTGCACCACCAGCTTGTCCGCCCTTGACAGCGACGCCAAGCAGGCCCTGGAACGGACCATGTCGCTTGGTCTCGTCAAGGCCACACGGCAAGCTGCCTCTGCTACTCCAAGCTGCGGGCGGGGAGCCCGCTCTACCGCTCAGGCCGCATACAGGCAACGCCCAGCGACCCCTGCAGCGGGGCGAACAAGGGCAGACACTTGAGCCTTGAGCCGGGCGTGCTACAGAGCCGTCCGTGGGACCAGAGCACGAGCCTCCTCACGGGGCCGCGGCCGCGGCGCCCCAGCGTGTAGCACGAGGTGTGGCCCCGCCATGGCCCACAGCCGCCTGCAACGAGTGCCCTCCCGCCGCTGAGCGCCGGACCCCCACGCAGCTGCGCGTGCTCCTGCCCTTCGAGATGGAACCACCTGGACCAGAACCCCCAATGAAAGCTTGCTGCCGCGATGCAGCGCCCAAAGGTGCAAGGGGCAATGCCGGGGGGCTTTGGGCGGCATGCCCCCAACGGATCGATGGACCTCGTCGGACCCAGAAGCGCGGTCTCTTGCCAGACCTTGTGCAAGCCCTCGCAAAAGAGGTTACAACCCCGCCCAGACTGCTGCTTGCTGCAGCCGCGCGCTGTGCTCCGGTTTGCTCCCGCGAGGAATGCCGGTCAAGGCCGCTTGGCCGAAGCGCAAGCGCCAGTGTCGAGCTGCAGAGTCGTAGCCGAATGGTTCAGCTATTCTGGAAAGCAGTCGAACAGACGTCGCGGTGGGTATGTCGGTTGCGATGGCGCGATTCGCTTTCAGAAGCCTCTTCTTCTTTGTGAGCCGTCACAGCGAGCGCTATGCTGTAGGCCGAGTATGCTTGAACCAAAGTGCAGTATCAGTAAATGCACCCACCGAGCTGAAATGTGGGACGCGGGCGAGGTCGCGAAAACTTGGTGAGTCGCAGAGGCGCGATAGGAAGGGAGAACAAGCAAAGTAGAGCTATACTCTATGACCTGGTGTTGATTAGGCGTGATGATATGGAAGCCCCAGACTGCGCATCGACATGATCGCGGTCGTGTAGGACCTGCCGCCGGGCCCTCGCAGGGACTTGGCGCCCGCTCAGGCCAGCAGGACAAGTGCCCTTCCGTGCACGCCCGCTCCCGTGGCATGGACCTCACACGAGCGACGATCAGTGCACGGCGCCTGGCCCCCGCATGCGGACGGGAAGGAGGGCAATGACAGGGACCCCCGAGGCGAACACACGGGGCCGCCGGACCGCCCGGCCACGCGCCACGCGCCCCTGCACCCGGCCCGAGTTTCCCCTCTGCCAGGGCAGGCAGACAGACGGCAGCAGGCCGCAGCCGCGCCTACCCCACCTCACCCCGGCCGCCCTGACAACCATGGGTGCGCCAGGCCAGAGGCCCGCTACCAGCCCCGCAATCCTCACGCCTGTCCACGGCGTCGCCCTTGCAGGCAGCCTCCGCCATTCCGAAGGCCACACGAGGAGCAGCCCGGCAGCATAGAGCGTCTAGAGACGCCGTGCACAGCAGCACATGGCCAGTACAGTGCTGCAACGCACGCCTCAGCGACAGAACCCTGCATGAGCGGCCCCAAGCTCACGCTCTGAGGCCTCTTCCGAGGGAGCGCACACCCCTGCAGCAAGGCAAGCTCCCTCCGCTGCAAGGCCCCCGTGCTGGACACACCTCCGCTGCATGCCGTGGCGCCCCGGACCCCTGCACAAGCTGCCGTGTACCACGGTGCGCTGGGCTTCCAGTCCTGCCACCCCCGGCTTCCGCAACCCGCTGCAACCCCCCCCAGTGGCTGTGCACCACCAGCTTGTCCGCCCTTGACAGCGACGCCAAGCAGGCCCTGAACGGACCATGTCGCTTGGTCTCGTCAAGGCCAGACGGCCAAGCTGCCTCTGCTACTCCAAGCTGCGGGCGGGGAGCCCGCTCTACCGCTCACGCCGCATGCAGGCAACGCCCAGCGACCCCTGCAGCTGGGCGAACAAGGCAGACACTTGAGCCCTTGAGCCGGGCGTGCTACCAGAGCCCGTGGGACCAGAGCACGAGCCTCCTCACGGGGCCCCGCGGCCGCGGCGCCCCAGCGTGTAGCCCGAGGTGTGGCCCCGCCATGGCCACAGCCGCCTGCAACGAGTGCCTCCCGCCGCTGAGCGCCGGACCCCCACGCAGCTGCGCGTGCTCCTGCCCTTCGAGATGGAACCACCTGGACCAGAACCCCCATGAAAGCTTGCTGCCGCGATGCAGCGCCCAGAAGGTGCAAGGGCAAGGCCGGGGGGCTTTGGGCGGCATGCCCCCAACGATCGATGGACCTCGTCGGACCCAGAAGCGCGGTCTCTTGCCAGACCTTGTGCAAGCCCTCGCAAAGAGTTACAACCCCGCCCAGACTGCTGCTTGCTGCAGCCGCGCGCTGTGCTCCGTTGCTCCCGCGAGAATGCCGATCAAGGCCGCTTGGCGAGCGCGAGCGCCAGTGTCGAGCTGCAGAGTCGTAGCCGGAATGGTTCAGCTATTCTGGAAAGCAGTCGAACAGACGTCGCGGGTATGTCGTTGCGATGGCGCGATTCGCTTCAGAAGCCTCTTCTTCTTTTATGAGCCGTCACAGCGAGTGATATGCTGTAGGCCGAGTATGCTTGAACCAAAGTGCAGTATCAGTAAATGCACCCACCGAGCTGAAATGTGGGAGGCGGGCGAGGTCGCGAAACTTGGTGAGTCGCAGAGGCGCGATAGGAAGGGAGAACAAGCAAAGTAGAGCTATACTCTATGACCGGGTGTTGATTAGGCGTGCTGATATGGAAGCCCCAGACTGCGCATCGACATGATCGCGGTCGTGTAGGCGTGCCGCCGGGCCCTCCGGGACTTGGCCGCCGCTCAGGCCAGCAGGACAAGTGCCCTTCCCGTGCACGCCCGCTCCCGTGGCATGACCTCACACGAGCGACGATCAGTGCACGCGCCTGGCCCCCGCACGCGGACGGGAAGGGGGCAAGACAGGGACCCCGAGGCGAACACACGGGCCGCCGGACCGCCCCGCCACGCGCAACGCGCCCCTGCACCCGGCCCGAGTTTCCCCTCTGCCAGGGCAGCAAAAGACGGCAGCAGGCCGCAGCCGCGCCTACCCCCCACCTCGCCCCCCCCGCCCTGACAACCATGGGTGCGCCAGGCCAGAGGCCCGCTACTAGCCCGCAATCCTCACGCCTGTCCACGGCGTCGCCCTTGCAGGCAGCCCGCAGTACAGTGCTGCCACGCAACGCCTCAGCGACAGAACCCTGCATGAGCGGCCCCAAGCTCACGCTCTGAGGCTCTTCCAGGGAGCGCACACCCCTGCAGCAAGCAAGCTCCCTCCGCTGCAAGGCCCCCGTGCTGGACAC
>JAEHOE010000213.1:0-126915 GCA_016858145.1 Edaphochlamys debaryana | reverse complement strand
CCCCCTCACCGCCGCGTACACCACCAGGGGCGCGGTGCACAGCACCTCGGGCGCCGCCACCCCCGGCTCCAGCACCAGGCTGAGGCAGCCGGTGGAGCAGATGGCGTCAGTCACGTCGTCCCCCAGCGCCGCGCCCGTGCTGATGTCCCCCGCCAGGGCGTTGCGGGACACGTCCAGCGTGTGGAGCGAGGTGGAGGCGCAGTCGGGGTCCGCGTAGTCGTCGCCTGGTGGTGGGTAGGGGGGTGGGGGTATTTGTCGAGCGGGAAACGATAAGGCGGCGGCCGGCGAGCCCGATGCGCACCGAGGTCCAGAGCGGAAGGGCCGTCCGTGGGAGGGGGGGGGGAGTGTGAGCATTCCTTTGAAGACCCAAGCCCGGCATCAACCCCCAGCCCGCGGCAGCCCATCCCGGCAGCCCATCCTGAAGCCCCGTCTGCCCCCCCCTTGGATGTCGCCCCCTTCCCCTTCCCCCAAGCGGCCCCACCCGGGGCCCCAAAGTTGGGCTGCACACCCCCCACTCTGCTCTCCAACCCTCCCCACCCGCGAAGTCGGCCGTGCACACGTCCCCGACCCAAGCCCCAGCCCCCTACCCCACCCCACACCCCGCCTGCTCCAATCTCCTGGCAGTCCCCCGCCCCCCGCCCTCCCCACCCGCGAAGTCGGGCGTGCACACGTCCCCGAAGTCGTCTATGGAGGTGAAGTCCCCCGCGAGCGCGTTGCCCGACAGGTTGACCAGCTGCACGCCGCTGAAGTAGGTGGCCCACACGCTCGAGTAGACGCCCTTGGGGGGGGGGTTGGAGAGAGGGTGTTTGTTGCTGAGCGGGATCGCGGTGTAGGGGAGCGACTCCTGGGTTTGAAGTGTCCACACCCCAGCCCTACCCCTGCGACCAAGCCCGTCTCGCCCGCGTGTCGGCGCTGCACCCCTACGACCGACCGAGCCCAACAATAAGCCTCCCAGCTAGCCACACCCCACATCCACCTCGCCCGCTGCATGCCACCACGCCCTGATCCGCCACTTCCTTGCCCCCGCTTTCCCACTCCAGCCCCCTCCTTCAGACCCCCGCCCCCTCCCCCACCCCAGCCACCCCCTCCTCACCCGCATCCCGCAGTTGACGATGCTGACCGCGTGCACGCTCACGTTCTCCTTGAACAGCACGAACTGCCGCACCGACTCCAGCTGCACGTCGCTGCCGAACAGCACCCCCGTGGCGTTGCTGCCGCTACCGCTACTGTCACCGCTGCTACCGCCCTCAACGCCGCCGCTGCTGCTATTGCTGCTGCCGTTGCTACTGCCATTGCCGCTGCTGCTGCCGGTGCTGGCGTTGGAGCCGGGACCCGTAGAGCCGGTACTGGCGTTGGAGCCGGAAGCCGTGGCGCCGCCGACCAGGTCCCCAGCGCGTGCGGCCAGCAGGGCCCCCGCCGCCAGCCCCCGCTGGGGGGCGCCGCCCCTGCCGGGCGTGGGCGCGCAGTCGATGGTGAGCGAGCGCAGCGCGGCGAAGGCGGTCCAGTTGGAGGGCAGGCCCTGGGCCGGGAGCACCACCCCTGCACGGGAGGGGAGGGGAGGGGAGGGTGGTGGTGGTGAGGAGGGGAGGGGAGGGGAGGGGAGGGGGAGGGGGAGGGAGGGGAGGGGAGGGGAGGGGAGGGGAGGGGATTAGCTGCCGTGGGGCCCCCTGGGCATATGGGCTGAGCCTCAGCACCCTCGGCCCTCAAGCCAGCCGAGTTCAACCTGTCTCTGACACCCCAAGCGCCCTGTGGCACCCAAGCGCTGACTCGTAGGGGCTACTGGCAAGGCCCCAGGCTAGTCCGAGCACGCGCCCTGGAGCAAGGCCAAAGCACGAATAGCTTTCCCGAAGATAAGCTGGAATGTAGGCAGCGCCTACTCTGTCCCTATGCCCCTTCAAACGCGTGACAAACTCGCCTCTGTCCTTTGCCCTCCTGTCCAGTGCAGTTCGGTCCAAGCTACCCAGGCCTCAGCGCCCGTGACATTAGGCGGCGGTCCCAGTGCGGGTGCACGCGCCACGCCCCCTCCCACCTGCCGGCTCCCGTGAATCCCCGCTGTCTCCCAGCCCTCACCATGGAAGCCAATGTGCTTCACTGTGTCGTACAGGCGCTCATTGCCGGTCCCGGGTAGCGCAGAGGGGTCAAACACGTCCTGCCCGTTGCCATACACAACGATCGAGGTGGCGTTGATCACCACCTGCGGACCGCTTGATGAACCAAACCCCGTGATGTTCGGGGCGCTACCGAATCCCTGGAATGGAAGAGCTGCGGGAAGGTGTGGGCAGGCCAGGGGGCGTCGGGGTGCGACGGGCAGGCGGGGTACGAGGCGGGAAAGGGTGCAGTCGACCCAAGCGACCGGACCAGCTAAACGCGTGAGACGCACCACACCTGCACGACACGATGCGAGGGCGGTCGCTAAGACGAGCAGCGCCAGGCGTAGCCTCCGCATCGCCCGCGCCTTCATCCGCAAGCCCTGGGCGTGCCAGGCCGCTCACGCGGGCCTTCGTCCACCCCAGTAGTCTTCAGGTATCATCTATAATGATGTGGTCACACACAGACGGTAATCGACTGGGGTGCAAAGGAAGGGTGCAACTGCGCCGGATTCTCCTCGGGAGGCCTCGCTCGTGCGCACAATGCGTAGGAAAGAAGTACCCGGCTTCTGCTGGGGTAAGGGGTCGCATATGAGAATCGTGTTGTGTTCGCGCTTCTTTGGGCGAGATGGAGGTCGCAGGTCGCCGATGAGGCCCACAGCGAGCACATGAGTCGGTCTCTCACTCCGGGCTTCCCCATAACTCACCTCTCAGTCTCAAGGTTCATAGGCACATACCTGCACCGAGGCACGCACCTGCCTCCAAAACACATCCTACACCAGCTCGAGGGCCGAAACCATGGCGCCGCCCGCCGCTTTGGACCTGATGCAGCTGCAGCGCGTGGCCAACTTCCTCGGCCTTGTGCCCGTCCCCAAGGCTCCGGCGCCAGTCCGGGTCGGCGTAATGGGCGCATCGCAGGTGGGCTTGCACCGCACAACCGCGCGGGCTTGAGCCACAAAGTGGCGTTTCGTGGATCTTTGACCGTCTTAGATGTTTCCCCGGGGTTGTCATCCTCGGC
Organism: Edaphochlamys debaryana; assembly: GCA_016858145.1. Taxonomy (NCBI): domain Eukaryota; kingdom Viridiplantae; phylum Chlorophyta; class Chlorophyceae; order Chlamydomonadales; genus Edaphochlamys; species Edaphochlamys debaryana. The sequence goes on along the minus strand of JAEHOE010000213.1, from coordinate 123,810 downwards.
GGGAGCTGCGGCGGCCTCAAACCCAGAATCCCGGCCCGCGCATGTCCCGAAAGCGTCTTCGACAGCAACGCCGGCGCCGGCACCAGCGAGCGATCCACGGCAGGGACGGTCTTAGAACCAAGGCGACAGAGATCTCAGCTTTGCGTCCATCACAAACCCTGCAACTCCTGCTAAAACCGTGCAAGCGTGCGGTTGCGCACCTGCATACGCCCCGCATGTCCCGCGGCTTTGGCTCCCCCTCCTCGATCCACACCACACCTTCATCACCCACCTCTTTTCCCTGCACCCAAGTCCAAGTGCTCAACCCTCCCTCGTGTCCCATGCCGCCTCCGATCCCCCTCTTCCCCTCTCCAACCCAGGTGGCGACGTACGCTATGCTGTGAGTGCAGGAACGCGTGGGCAGGATTGGGGCTTGAAAGGCACACACGAAGCGACGCACTCGGTTGTGGGCGAGATAGCAACCTTTACGCGGGATGTGACTGGCGGCGGGGCCTGCTCCTAGCTGCACCGGTACCGGTAGCCCCGCTTCCACGCATCTGCCTGACACGCTCTTTCCCCCCCCCCCCCCCCCCCCCCCCCCCCCCAAAACATAACCCCCGACCCAGATGGCCCGCCAAGCGCGTCCCCGAGGCCGAGGTGGTGGCGGTGGCGGCCCGTGACGGCACCCGCGCCCGCGACTACGCCCGGCAGCACGGGTGAGCGGGGGCCGGGAACCTGGGGGCCTGGAGCAGACGGGGCCTGGGGCACGCGGCTTCACAATAAAAGGCTGAAGGCGGACGGGTTGCCCTTGCCTCGGCGCTGACCTGTGTTGTTGAATTCGCCTGGAGCTTTACGTCGTATCTGTCGTTGACAAGACGTGTTCCACATCCCCCTCTCCCGCCCCAGCATCGCCCGCTCCTACGGCTCCTACGAGGCACTGCTGGCGGACCCCGAGGTGGGGGGCAGGGGGGGAACGGGTGGGGAGGGTGGAAGGTTAAAAAGGGAGACAGGAAGGGAGTAAGAACAAAGGGGCTGGCAGGGGGTAAGGGAGGGAGGCCCATGCCAGACATGGAGAGGGTGGTGATGCTCCTAGTCCGTTGGCGTATCACGTATCACGCTCCCTCATGCCCACTTCACCCCACCCCACGCGATCTCGCTCAGCAACAAAATCACCCCACCCCACTCCACCCCACCCCACCCCGCCCTCCCCCCAGGTTGACGCCGTGTACGTGGGTCTCCCCAACGGCCTGCACGGGCAGTGGGCGGCGGCGGCCCTGGAGGCGGGCAAGCACGTGCTGTGCGAGAAGCCCTTCACCGCCAACGAGGAGGAGGCGCGGTGGGGGCCTGGGGGGTGGGGGATGGGGTGGAGGCCGGGAGGGGGTTTGGGAGGGGCGGCAGTACGGTAAGGAGGGGGAGTTGAGGAGGGCTAAGGGGGGTGCGTGGAGTTCGGGCGTCGGGGATGCGGGGAGAGGGGTTTGCCGTTGCGGGCGTAGAGTGGGTCGGCCGCGTCTGGGCATGGGCCGAGGGGCACCATTTAGGTCGGGCTCGCTCGCTCTGCCCCTTCTGCCTCCTCTGCCCCTTCTCAAGCTCTACCCCTACCCCTCTCAACCCACCCACCCACGCGCCCTACCACCGACCACAGCGAGGTGCAGGCCCTGGCCCGGCGCAAGGGCCTGCTGTGCCGCGAGGCCTTCCACTACCGGGAGCACCCCCTGGCCGCACACCTGGCCTCCCTGCTGGGCTCCCCCGCCCCCGCCTGGCTCCCCGCCTCCTGCTCCTCCTCCTCCTCCTCTGCCGCCGCCTCCGCCAAGGCCCCGGGCCCCGGCGCGGCGTGGGCCGCGCCCGGCGTCAAGGCGCCCGCGGGCCCCGGCGCGGCGTGGGCCGCGGGCGGCGGCGCCCGGGCCGGCGGCGCTCCGGGGCCGGGTCAGGGCGCCGAGGCGGCGGCGGCTGCTGACGTGGCGGAGGTGCTGGCTGGCGGCGGGGCGCTGGGCCCGCTGCGGTCCATCCACGTGGAGGTGCTCATCCCCAAGTGGGTGTTTGGGTCGGCCAACATCCGCTGGCAGGAGAGCCTGGCAGGTGAGTGGATTGGGGATGGCGGAGGGGGGTAGCGGAAGCAGGAGAGGGGGCCGGCCGTGGGGGCAGGACCCGGGGGCAGGGGTGGTGCGGCGGTGGCGGGGGCGGTGGGGGTAGGGGGAGGCGACGGTGGCGGCCGTGGGGGCATGGGAGGGGCGGGGGAGCGGCGGCCATGGATGCAGGCGAGACAGTGCGGGGACCGCAGGGGGAGCTGCCAGAGCAGCAAGGCCAAGGCCAGCTGCACCTGTGCGCGCCTCTGGGCCCTTGCGCACGTGCAGTCGTGCACCCGTTCCACCTTTACCTGCAACCCCTACCCACTCACCCCAAGCCCACCATCACCCCCACTCCACCCCCAGGCGGCGCGGGCATGGACGCCGGCTGCTACTGCCTGCACGCCATCCGCTCGCTGGCGGGGGAGCGGCCCGAGGTGGTCCAGGCGGAGGCCACCCTGGCGCCCGGGTCCACGGTGGGGAGACAGAGGAGGGAGGGAGAGGGGGGGAACTGGGGGAGGGAGGGGGAAAATAGGCATTGGGTTGCGGTGGCCAACCCACAGGTGGCCATATCGGTGTACTCCGCGGACGTGTCTCTCTCTCCGTCTACCCTCACGCCATGCCTCCCCCGCTCCCCCCCATCCCTCCCTCTCTCTACCCCTCCCCCCCCCCCTGTCAGGTGGTGGACGCCGCCATGCGCGGTCGCCTGCGCTGGCGCGGCTCCCCCCTGGAGGGCTCCTTCGCGGCCTCCCTGGCGCACGAGGGGCTGCTACCCGCATCCACCATCGACGTGCGGGGGGAGAGGTGGGCTCGGGTTGGGGGAGAGAGGTGGGGTGCAGTTTGGGGGTGCTGGGCAGGTGGCCGGGGAGGTAATCAGGGCTTGCCATTGTCCGTTCAGAATTGCATCTTAACCGGCGGTTGCCGTGCTTTCCTGTCCGACCTGTCCGTGTCGCAGGGGCAGCCTGCGGTGCTCCAACTTCATCATGCCGGTGAGGGGGGGTGGGAGGGGGGGACGGGAACAGATATCACGGTGAGGGGAGGCGAAGGCTCATCAAGGCGGGGCCAGGAGTCTGGTCAATGCCCCCCCCCACCACCACCACCACTAGGGCGAGGAGCTCAGCAAGCGTACTTGGCGTGAGAGCGAGGGTTTGCTAGGCGCCACGTTCCTGCCTCCTTCCCTTGTTCCCTTCCTCCCAACCGGCACGCTGCCCACCACACCACACCCACCCACCCACCCAGGTCTTCGGCAACTTCGTCCAGGTGACCACCAGCGCCATGCAGGCCGCAGGGGGGGAGGGCAAGGGCAGCCCCACCGCCACCACCACCACCACGGCCCGCGTGTACGGCCCCGGCGAGGGCACCTACTTCCACCAGCTCAGCCGCTTCGCCCGGGACGTGCGCACCGTGGAGGAGGCCAGGGGGAGCGCCGACGAGGGGTGAGCCGGGCGGGGCGGAGGAGGGGTTCATGTTGGGCTTCAGCTAGATAGTTAGGACAAGCCCCCTCCCGCATCTCATCTCTCTGTCTCTCGACGCCCGATCTCTCTCCCCCATGTCCCCTTCTCAACGCAGCCACGTCGCATCCCCTCTCTCGCTACCCTCCCCACCCTCCCCACCCTTCCCACCCGTCCCACCCTTCCCACCCTTCCCACGCTCCCCCCCTGGCCTCCTCCCGCCTGCTGGAGGCCGACGCCCCACCTCTCCACTCAACGACTCTTACACCCTCCTCCCTTCCCTTGTTCCCCATCCTTCCCCTCCCTCTCCCCCCAGGACCCTCCTGGCCGCCTCTCGCCTGCTGGAGGCCGACGCGCTGGACTGCGTGGCCAACATGGCGCTGCTGGACGCGGCCTACCGCGCCGCGGGGCTGCAGCCGCGGCTCACCTCGGCGCAGGCGCTGGCGGCCGCCAAGGCCGCCGCCAAGGCCCCGGCCGGGGCCGCCGTGGACCCGGCCGCGGGCAGCGGCACTCTGGTCGCCTAAAGCTGCAATGCAGCTGAGGTGCCGCGGCCGCACTGATGCCGACGGTCGAACTTGCGTGAATAAACGGTTGGGGTGCGCGGGGCCGACGGCAGCCTCGCGGACTTCGCGGCGGTGTACCGGGGGCCTTTGGCGGCCTTCATTGAGCGGTGGTGAGGACGGTGGACGGATGCCTAGGACGGCACCAGAGACCCTGCTGTTTGCTGCGCGGGGAAACCGAATGCGCGGGGGCGGTGTGGGCGGTGCCGTCAAGGGGTGCCCATTTGCAATAGCGGTGCGGCCGACAAGGGCGGCCTAGGATCCGCAGCTGTTTATCATGAGCGGGGAGAGCGGGGCCGGGGCCGACCTCAAATTTGCTCCGGCGTTGCCAGGGCGTTGGGCCGCCTCCCCGTAGCTCTCTTACCGCTGCCGGGGGACGGATGCCTGTAGAAGTATTGGAGCCCTGCTGTTTGTTGGGCGGGGGCTGTGCGGGCTGTAGGTATCCGCAAAGAGGCCGACGGCGGCAACTGAGAAGAGTGCGTGTGGCATAGTACGGCCGGGGTGGGACCGCCTCCGTGGGCGAGCAGCGGAAGGAGGGAGTGGCTGTTTATGAATGCGCATGGGTCGGGGCTCTTGCTGGAGGTCAGGAGGTGTGTGAGCTCGCGTGCCTTATTGGTACGGAAAGGAGGGAATGGAAGGTAGAGGCGGCGTCATCAGCCCCCTCCGTTCCATGTATGTGCTATGGCAATGCTGGCAGCGGCTTTGATCGACTATAATGTGTATCGCTTTATTGCAGTGGTGTACCCATTGCTCGGGCTGTTCGAATGTGTATGCTAGCTACTGCCCGAACATTCGGGTCGTATGAACGTTACGCGAGTTTGGGATGGGGGCCCATGAACGCTACATCATGGATCCCTGCCCTTCCAATGTGTGGCTCAAGCCGCCGCGTGTAGGCCGTCTTCAAGGGCTCTTCAAGGATGGGTCGATGCTCGGTGGCCCTTTTTGGCCGGTGTAGGAGTGTGTATACTGGGGGACTGGAGAGCTGAGTGGAGCTCACTACGTTCTGTCTTCATTGAACCTAAGGGGGTGAGTGTGTGGGGGGGAGCTTTTGGGTTGTAATGTGAGAGTGTAATGTTGTGCCGCTGTTGCGGATTTCCTTTAGGTGTGTTCAGGGCTGCTCGTGTTGCCCCGGGCTGCCTGTGTGTGTGTGTGTGGGGGGGGGGGGGGGGGGGTCTTGTGGAAAATGCGGTCTGTTGGGGGTCTTCTGGAAGCATCCAAGGCGCGGGCCTGCGGTTGTGTTTGAAGCCATGCTCCTCGTGCTCGGTGCGGCGCTGCGTAGACCCTGCTGGAGGGCTTCCGGGCCATGGATGATCCAGAGCCGGGGGCGGGGCGGCATGCGAGGGGCGCATGGCCGGCGGTTTCAGGTGCAAACAACCCTCGCTCCCCAGCTCTCCCCTTGTGGTTGCCGAAGACCACTCCCCAATCTCTCCGACAGCACGTGTGCTGTGCAGGCTAGATCTACTTGCTCCGCTGCATTTCGCCAGTACGCAATCGGCCCCCTCCTTGCTATTATGGCCCCCTCCTTGCTAATACGGCATACTACAGAGGTATATTGCGGTGTATTCTGTGCGTGCTGTCCGGCAGCGTACGGCAGCCCACGCAGCCGCCTTATCCTCGAGCGCGTGCATAGCAGCCTTAACCCCGGACGGTGTGCAGGCAGGTCCTCGGTGCGATTTGTTCTCCAGCCCACCCCGCCCGCCGGCCCACACGAGCGCAGCGTGCCAGGACCCACGTTACCCCCGAGCCCCCCTCCGCCGGCAGTTAGCAACACCACAGGCTGACACGACACTGCGCTTCAGGGTTGCCGATACGTATCAGTCCCGAAATGATACGGATACGGGGGCCGGCGGAGGGGGGGGGGGTAAGGTGGGGTGCTGGGGTGCGTCGGTAGGCAGCTCAGCCGTCCGTTCCGCCGTAGCCGATGCCCTTCGCATTCCCTGCGCTTCTTCGTGAACGCGGAGCGCATTCGCTCGTGTACAAGGCGGCAGTATGGGCTGCCGTACGCTGCCGTATTGTGCAACCCTGCTGCGCTTCACTTGAAGTTACAGGTGGGCCAACGTGCTCTGGCGGGACTGGCGGTCGCCTGCACGCACAACACCGGGGGCCTCGACGCCAGGAGCCAGTCATCGGTGGTTACAATGAGGGACCCCTTCGAGGGGGTCTAAGCGCAGAACGCTCCGACCGGCTGGTCGACCACACGGGCTTGCCGCCTGCAAGCCTGGGTGCCCCCTAACAGCAGCCCACAAGGGCGGTGAGCCACGGCTATCACCAACGAAGCCTCAGCTAGGGAGCCGCCAAGGGGAGTGTCCCCGCCCGTCCGTGGGCCACCGACAGCAGCCAGGAAAGCAAGTACCGATTGAGCGCGCGGCTGCCCCTAGGTTAGCCTGCCTCGGCGATGCACATTGCTGGCACCCTGCCTTCCTCCTCGCGCGTTGCGGCAGCGGCTACGTCGGCAGCTGCACCCCCCGACATCGTCCTGACTACGCTGCCAGGACCCACGTTACCCGCCCCCACCCCCCCTCCGCCGGCCCCCGCCCGGCTGTCCGGCCGGTCCCCCGCCCCGTATGCCGTACTAGTAGGGCAGCGAGAGGCCGTATCCGTATTGTTACGTATCCATATCAATAGGCCCCTTCAGGTGCACCCTTTCAGTGGAACATCCGGTCCGGCCTGTCGGAACTACCCTTCAGGCCTTGCCCTGCTCACACACACACACCGCTGAGACCGCTCAGCGCTGCGAACCCCACACTCCAGAGGCCTGACCCACCTCCAATGCCATCCTGCTCCCCCCAGCCACTTCCCTACTCCCCCACCTCACTCCTCGTCCTCTTCGTCCCCGTGCGCCTCGCCCCCGCCCGCGCCCCGCCGCCGCGCCCGCACCCGCTCCGCCGCCCCCGCCCCGATCTTCCTGAACACGCGCTGCAGGGTCTGCACCGGCACCTTGACCCCCGCCACCAGCCCCTCCCGCCCCGCCGCCAGCGCCCCCGCCAGCCCCTCCTTGCCCGCCAGAAGACCGTCCAGCAGCACGTCGCCCAGGCGCTCGGCGGGGGCCTGCGGGGGGAACGGGGAGGGTTTTAGCGTTTGAGGTCATGGCAATTTTGAACAGAGGTCAAGGGATGGTTATTGGGGAGGTCGGGGGGTAGAGCCGCATGTCGCTCAGGCGCTCGGCGGAAGTTGGTTGCTGAAGAGGGAAATGGTGGGGATGCCCTCTTCCACATTGACCCCGTCCCATCCCCCGGCGGCGCCCCTCCACCCCGGCCCCCCTCCCGCCCCGCTCCCGCCCCACTCTTCCCTTCCCTCCCCCTTTCCCTTTTCCCGCACCCCGCCCCGCCCGCTCACCTGCACCGCCCCCACCATCGCCCCCACCATGTCCGCCACCTTGGCCCCCGGCGTCAGCCCCGCGGCCCGGTCCAGGCAGCGCTGCAGGGAGCCCACGGCCACATCAGTGACCGTGCGGCCGGGGACGCGGGCCTGGGGGGGGAGGGTGCGTTGGGGGTGCGTTGGGTGCTTTGGGGATACGTGGGGCGTGTGTGGGGTGCGTGGCAGGGAGGCTGGGAAGCTTTGGAGGGAGTCAGGAGGAAGCGGCCTCCCTCCTCCCCTTGTTCCCTGCCCCGCCCAACTGCTTAGCGTTTTCTCCCGCAGGTAATGCGTGGGTGAGGTGCGTGCTGCGTGGGGGATGGAGCTCGTGGCCTGGAGGCTGGCACAGGCAGGGGAACGCCCCCTCCCCACCTGCAGCAGCGCCATCCACTCTGCGTACGCGAACCGCTCCGGCCGCTCCGAGGCCGCCCGCACCACCTGGGGCCGGTGGAGGGGAGGGGGGTGGGAGGAGCATGAAGTGGGTGGGGGTGATGCAAGACCCACACCTGAACGGTGGCAGGTTGCCCGCACCACCCGGGCTCGCGCCAGGGGCCGGACAGGGGGAACAGGAAATGGCTTAGACACGGACTTAGGTCAACCCTTGCACGTCAATGCCCCCTTCTCCGCCCAGACCTCAGTCGCCAGCCCAGCCCCCATGCCCCAGTCAACTCTGGCCGGATAACCTCCCGCTGCCCAACCCCCACCTCATCCGGCGGCAGCAGCAGCGATCCGTAGCCAACTCGGTCCCGTACAAGAGTCCTATACAGATGTGCATGTGCACCACCCCAATCTAGTGCCGACGGCCCCAGCCCCTGTCCTGCCCCCACCTCATCCGGCGGCAGCAGCAGCAATCCGTAGTAGGCCCTGCACCGGTCCCACGCGCGGGCCCGATCCCCCGCCCGCGCCTCGGGGTGAGTCATCAGCGCCGCCAGCGCCGCTACGCTCGGCCCAGGGCCCGACACGCACGGTACGACACTGGCGGCGGCGGCCGCCGCCAGGGCCGCCGCCGCCGCGGCGGAGGAGTCGACGGAGGCAGCGGTGGCGACGGCGCCGCTGGCCGCGGCGGCGGCCGACGGGCCGCCGGCGGCGGCGCCAGAGGGCGGCGGCGAGATGGCGACGAGGGAGGTGAGGGGCGGCTGCAGTACGGAGAGGGACCGGATCATGCGCTCCACCCCAAGGGAGTTGATCTCGTTGATGGCTGGTGGGGCCGGGGGTGGGGGGATGGGTTGGAGAATGGGGGAGGAACGGACACGGGGTTCATGGCACCAGCTTCCGGCCCCACAAGCCAGCAGGCTCCCCAGCAACCCTCTGCCGCAAGTAAGACAGAGTAATGGCCTCGCCCAACCCTCCCTTCCCCAGCCCTCCTCCCGCCTGGGACCCCCATCCCCGCGCTCCCGCTCAGTCCCAAACACACCCCCCTCACCCCCCCTCCTCCCTACCCGGCAGCAGCCACACCACGCCCCTCGCCGCCGCCGCCGCCAGCGAGCCCAGCGCGTAGGCCCGCTTGGTGGGCTGCAGGAAGGGGCCCAGCTCCTCGGCGGCGCGGGAGGCGGAGCGGGCCAGGCCGCCCAGGGAGGGCAGCACCTGGGGGGGAGGGGGTTGGGGGGGGGGGTAGTGCAATGCGAAGCGGGCAGGACTACAGCAGAGACCAGAATGCCACGCAAAAGGGAAGTGGGCAACGCGACGCCACCTCGCTCAGCCCATGCAGCCCTCCTCTCTCTCTGCCCCCCTAAGCCCCCAAACGCCCCCCCTCCCCCCCCCCACCTCCGCCGCGTCCTCCTCCCCGCACAGGTGGCTGGCGGCCGCCACCGGCCCCAGGTGCGCCCCCACCAGCAGCAGGGCCTCCAGGCGCAGCAGCCGCACGCAGTGGCCCGCGAGCGCCTTGTAGCTGCATGGGGAGGTGGGGGGTTGGGGGTGAGGTTGGGGGTGGGAGACGTGCGATGAGGGGTTGTAATCAACAAGGGGTCCTCCTGTCCCGAGCCAACAGCCCCCCCTTCTTCCCCCCCAAACCCACGCACCTCTGCACCACAGTCTGCAGCAGCTCCGGCACCGCCCCGCCCTCCCCGGCCCCTCCCCCGCCCTCGCCCTCCCCCGCGCGCCGCCGCAGGCTGCCCCGCCGCGCGTGCGCCGCGTGTGCTGCCGCCCGCGCGCCCGCCCTTACTCCCCCTGCCGCCCCGCCTCCGCCTCCCCCTGCTGCACCGCCTCCGCCTCCACCCCCTGTTCCGCCTGCCCCCAGGGGCGAGGTGAGCCGCACGGCCGCCTCCGCCACAAAGTCGAGCGACTCGCTGAGGGCCGCCAGGTGGATGGCCCGCTCAAGAGAGGCTGGGTGTGTGTGTGTTGGAGGGGGCAGTTCGGTTTGGAGAGGGGTGGGCAACGGTTACTGAGGACAAGGCGGAGGCTGAAGGGAACGAGGGGGTACAGCTAAGCAATAGCGGGTTTGCCACCATCCTTGAAACCAACTGTACCTACCGGTAATTGCTAAATGGGAGCAGCCCCTCTCCCCGCCCCTTCCCCCCAAGGCCCTCACCCTGCCCCAGCAGCAGCTGCTCCCGCCCCAGCGCCCGCTCCCGCATCACAGCAAACGCCACCTCCGCCTCCGCCGCGTCCCCGTCGGCCCCGAAGCCCTGGGCCGGGCCGCGCAGCCCTCCGGCGGCGCCGCCGGGGCCCGAGGGCGCCAGCGGGCGCAGCTGGGGCGGCACCAGCAGGGGGCGCTCCTGGGTGGGGGGTAGGGTGGGGGGTGCGGAGGCGGGAGGAGGTGGGGAGGGGTGGGGGGAGGGGTGTGTTGAGACGGGTGAGAAACGTAAGAGGAGTGTGTTGTGGGTGAGAAACGAGGGTTGCTGGGCAGGGAGGCCCCACCAGGTGCGGCAAAGCCCCAAGCGGCCCTCTGGTGCCGGTCCCCTCCACCCACCCACCCCCTTGCAGCCCCCCCCCCCCACCTGCGTCCGCAGCGCAATCAGGAACGTCGCCAGCTCCGCAGCCGCCGCGCCCCCACCTCCTCCTCCCGCCCCTCCCCCGCCCCCTCCGGCCCCCCCTCCCCCATCCCCGCCCCCTCCCGCCCCCGCCGGCAGCGCGTGCGGCTGCGGCGCGAAGGCCACGGGCTCTCTGAGGAGCGGTGCGTCCGCCTCCGAGGCCATGGCCAGACACAGGTCGCTGCGCGCCACCAGGCGGGTCGAGGGCAGGTCGGCGGAGATGGCGCGGACCACGTGCTGCGGAGGGGGAGGTGGGGCGGCAGATCTCTCTTTTCATGTTGACTCCGCTACTCTTCGTGGCTGCCACCCAAAACCTGCATTTCCAGAACCCTCCCTAATTTCCCCCGCCAGCGCCCCCCTCCCTCTTCCCCCTCACAAGCCCGGACCTTTCGCTCTGGACCTCGGTGCGCATCGGGATCGCGGGCTCCCTTCAAGCCCCTACCCTCATACCGCCTCACCGCGAACCCGCCGAGCATTCGGTCCAGTATGCGCTCCGCCATTGCCAGGAAGGCGCCCGTGAAGGGGGGCAGCGCCGCCGCCGCCGCCGCCAGCTCCGCCACCACCCCCTCCAGGAACCGGGCCATGGGTACTAGGGAGCGGGCGGCGACGGAGGAGGGGGCGGAGGGGGCGGTGGCGGCGGGGTTGGCGGTCGGGGCGGTGGCGGAGGTGGGGCCGGAGGCGGAGGGGGTGGAGGGGACGGGGGTGGAGGGGGTGGGGTCCGAGGGCGCGGCGGCGGCGGCGGCGGCGGCCGCGGCGGCGGCTGAGAAGCCCAGCTGCGGGCGGAAGGCTTGGGGGTCGTCCAGGGCGGCGGTGCACCTGGGGGAAAGGATGGGTATGGGGGCAGAAGGTTGCTCAAGCAGACTACCTGCCCACACCCTTCTCCGGACTTGGAGGCGCCCCTGTCAGCTCTTGCTCCCAAACCGGCTGACGTGCCCACAACCTTCCTCGACTCTTGGAGCCTCCCCTTTTCCCAGCTCTCGCTCCCAAGCATGCCGGCCGGCCAGTGTCCCGCGACTCCCACACCCCGCCACTCCTTGCATCCCCCCTCCCCGCCCATCCCCCCCGCCTCACCTCCCCCGCAGCTCCACCCACAGCGTGGGCAGCAGCTGCTGCAGCGCCACCTCCTCCAGGAACTGCCCCAGCCACGAACCCACCAGCGGCCCCCCTCCTCCCCCTGCCCCCCCTCCTCCCCGCTCCCTCTCCCTCTCTCTCTCCCTATCCCTGTCCCGATCCCGCTCCTTGTCCCCCCCCGGGCCGTAGGGCGCCAGGTCGGGCGGCAGGCGCAGCAGCTCCTCGGCCCGGGCCACCAGGCGCAGGGCGGGCAGGTAGACCTCGGGCAGGAGCTGCAGGGAGCCGGGGCGGTCGCCTGGGGGGAGGGGTGGGTGGAAGGGGCAGGGTGGGTGGGGGCAGGGTGGGTGACGGCAGGGTGGGTGGAGCGGAAGCAGAGCTGGCTGGGAAGGTGGCCGGCGGGCGTGACAGTGTGCAAAGGGCAGCAAAGCAATGACTTACGAAGGTGCTGGTACCTCTCAACCGGGCCGTGCACCCCCCCCCCCACACACACACACACGCCATCTCGTTTCTAAGGCCGGCCGGCTAATTACCGCGCCTGAGACTCCCAGGCTCATGCGAGCAGCCCTTCACACACGCCATCTCGTTTCCTAACACACACACCAGGCCATCTCACCGAGCGCTCGCTGCACCAGCTGTGTGTAGCCGGCCCCGGCCTTGCGCCCCCCGCCGCCCCACACCTGCAAGCACGGCCGCGGGCGAACAGTTGAGTGGCGATGGGCAATGCGCGATGACACCGCATGGCGGGTGGTGTGGTTATCCCTTGAGCGGAGTGCACGTGAGCGTGCTCTAACCTGCTCTGCGCTTGCCGCTGCGTCTCCCCGCACAGTCCCGCAGGGCCCGTGTCCCCCCACCTGCTACCCAGCACCTGGCCCGCGCCACCCACCAGCAAGCAACCTACATGTGATACGGCTGATCGCTCCCTACCAGCGCCGCGACACCCCCTTGCTACCTACCCCCTCCACCCCTGTGCCCCCACCCCCCACCCTCGCACCTGCGTCCCGTCACCCGCCAGCCCCGGCACCGTGAGCTCGAACCCAAACGTAACCCGGGAGCCGCCGTGCGCGTCAGCGCGCCGCAGCACGGGCCGGGGGCCCTGGCCGGGGCCCGGGCCTGGGCCTGGGCCGGGCCCGCCCGGTCGGCCGGGTCCGGCCTGCGCTCCGCCCTTGGCGCCTGCAGGGGGGCAGGGGTGCGAGAGGGCAGGAGACCTGAGGTACACCCTGGCCTCGTCTCAACTAGGCTTGCTGGCGGACAAAGAAACCTCAACACACGGCCTCTAGATACTAGCCACCCGCTTTTACCCCCCCCCCCCATTCTCCCACCCCCAAGAAGAGTACAGAGATGCTGCCGCTTACCTGGGCCTCCTTTTTCCCCCGGCCCGCCCCCGAGCACGTTCTCCGCGAGGTCGGCCGTCTTCTCGGCAATCTGCGCCAGGTGCTCTAGAAACTGCACCGGGTTACGCAGGTCAGCCAAGAGCGAGATGACGCCGCCCACCACGGCGCCCGCCACCGCCACGGCGCCGCCAGGGCCGCCGCCGCCGCCGCCGGCAGCGGCGCCGCCGGGGCTGTCCGGCCCGCCGTCGGCCAGGCCCCCGCCGCCGCCGGCGCCGCCGCGGCCCGGCCGGCGCGTGGGGCGCGTGCGTGCGGCGGCGGAGGCCTGGAGCATCTCCCCCAGCAGCTGCTGTAGCTCGTCCTGTGTGTGGTTGGGAGCGGAACGGGGTCACGAAGGAATGTAAATGGCAAGAGGAGGGAGCTCAGAGGGCTACCCTTCCGTCAGATCAGCATCGCTGCACATGCTCCAAACCCCTACGTATGCTGCCGTACCAAACGCCGCACAGTCTGTCCCCCGGCCCATGCCAAACCCACCTCCATGGCGCCCCACACAATTGGGTGCCCTACCCTATCGGTCTCAACCCCCCCCCCCTCCGCACCTGCATTGCGTCCCACATGAACTGGTACTCCTCCCGCAGGTACGCAGCCCGCTCCCGCGCAGTCAGCCCGCCGCCCGCTGCCCGCCCACCGCCGCCACCGCCGCCCCTGCCGGGCCGGCCGGGCGACGCCTCGGGCGCAGCCGGGCCCGGGCCCAGCAGGCCCGAGCCCGGGCCCAGGCCGGGCCCCCCCGGGTCCGCCGCTGCCGCCTCGTCCCGCAGCCGTACCAGTACGTCCAGGGCGGAGGAGTGGGGTGTGCCCGGGGCCTGGGCCAGCTCTATGAGCACGTGCTGCATACGGCCGAGGGTCTGCAGAGGGAAGTGGGGGGAGGGGTGCGGGGACGGCCTCGTTGGGGGGCAGCGGTCGGGGACCGGGCTAGGGTAAGGGGCACGGGAGACCTTGGCGGGAAGACCCGGGCCCCACCCAGGCCCAGCCCGGGCCCGCACCTGCAGGCACGCCGTAGACACGTGCATGACCAGGCGCTGCGCCACCACCCGCATCGCTGGGCTCAGGCTGGACCCGCCTGGGCCCCCATTGCCGCCGCCGCCCGCTGCGCCCGCGCCGCCCGCCGCCGCCTCGAGCGCGAGCAGGGCCCCGCCGGGCCCGCCCAGGCCCCCGCCCGGGCCCCCGGTGGACAGCATGAAGGACTCGACGCTCCGGCGGATGAGGGTTCGCATCTGGGTGTGTGGGTGCGGGTGCGGGAGAGATGGATGACACGTGTGTGTAAAGAGGCGGAGTGCCCGGATCTGATCGGCGTCATGGCGTCATGGCCTGATGGGTGCACGCATCAAATGCGTGGATGCGCCTGAAAAGCGGGGCATCCCAGCTGGCATCCTCAGGAATCCAGGCTCGCTCTGGCTACCGCCGGTGCCAGCTTTGTCCCCGCTCGACCTCTGCCTGCCCCCCCTACACGACCTCCAACCCACCTGGGCCTGGGCTTGTCGGGCCATGTGCTGCTTGGCCTCGGGCACACCGTCCACCTGAGGGGGGTGGGGGTGGGGGGCGGAGGCAGGGGTAGGGGCGGGGGCGGGGGGGGGGGCAGGGGCAGGGGTGGAGGCACGGGTGGAGGCTGGTGGAGAGGCACGAGTGGAGCCCCGGAGAGGAAAGGAGGGCAGGAACATCGACAGGAACCGCAAACTATGGCCCCGGGGGCCCGGGCTGTGGTCCCTGACCTCGCCCGCCGCGCCCATCCTCTGGGGGCCCCCTTGGTGGTCAGTCCGCCCTAGAAACGGACCTGCGTTAGACACACTGCCGGGGACGGGGACCCCCCCTCGGCATCCCCCCCCCCCCAAACACACACACACACTGTATGCTCACAACTGCACTTATACGTATCACGCGCCCACCCTACGCATCCTAAACACACACACATTCTCTCACGCACCGCCGGGCTTTCTACTTGCTTACGGATTCCTCGTACCCCAACACTCTCACGCACCTGGGCCAGGCACGCCACGAGGTCGCGTGTGGAGACATGCCGCACCTCCGACTCGGCCCCCGCCTCGCCAGGGCCCGCGCCGCCGGCCCCCAGAATGCCCCTCGCGGCCCCGCCCCCGCCTCCCCCCACCCCGTGCACGCTCCCCTGCGCGCTGCCGTGCACGCTGCCGCCCGCCGCGGCCCCCGCCGCCCCCGGGCCTCCGCCGCCCGGCTGGCTTCCTGCGAGTCCCGCGCCGCCGCTGGAGAGCGAGAGCGCGCCTCGGAGCTCGGTGGATGCGGTGCGTGTGGTGCGGATGGTGTCCTGGCAAGCGAGATGGGACGAAGGGAAAGGGAAGGAAGGGGGTTAAGGAAAAGGGTGATGTTGACAGTATCAGGCTCCAGGATGCTGACACACACAGGACACTGCAGACGGGCTATCGGTAGGCGTGAGTGCCCTGCTGCTCCCATGCGTGCTGCATGCAGCGCGTGCTGTGCCGTTCCTGCTCCCTTGCGTGCAGCGTGTGCTGTGCCCTGCCTCACCGTGACCAGCTTGTACGCGGGCTCCGCGGCCTTCCGCCGCCAGCCGGGCTGCAGCCCGCCGTTCTGCCCCGCAGCACCCGCCGCCGCCGCCGCGCCGCCACCGGGCCCCGCCGCCGCGCCACCGGCGCCGATTGTCAGCGGGCCCCGGTTCGCACGTGCTGACGCCAGAAGACCCAGCTTGCCAGCCAGCTCCGCCACTGCGCCCGCGCCCGCAGCTCCCGCCCCCGCCTTGCCGCCGCCTGCGCCCGGAGGGGTCGTGCCCGGCGGCCCCGCCGGGCCAGCCCCGGCATCGGCGCCGAAGCCAACGGCGGAGGTGCTGGCCCTGGGAGCATGGGGCGTGAGTGGGAGGGGCAGGAGGCAGGTCAGGCGCTGCGTTTGACCCATGCTGCATGCCCCATATGTCGGCACTGCAAGATGGTATTCACTGTTGCGGCTGGTGGAATCCTAGCGGTAGCAGCCTTCAGACTTGAGGGCAGGCCCAATGCTACAGCACCGGCGACTGCCGCGGTCTGGCCCCAAGCCCCACGCGCTACCTCGCCCTGCCGCCCCGCACTCGCAGGATCCGCACCTGGATCCAGAGTAGATCCGCGCCGTGAGCTCGTCCATCATGGTATCCTGGATCCAGCCCGCCAGCGTCACCATGTCGGCCCTCAGCTTGCGCAGCGCCCCCACCCGCCGCATCTCCTCGTGCGCCAGGAGCGTGGCGCCCTCGAGCAGGTGCTGCACAGCGCGGGGCCAGTCCTGGGGGGAGGCGCGGGGGGCGGGAGGGCGGGAAGCAGCAAGGAGGAGAGGGGTGAGGGGACGTGGAACGCAGTAATTAGCACGACAGGTGCTGAGCGGCGCGGGGCCAGTCCTGAGGGGAGGGGTGGGGAAAGCAGGAGGAACGAGGTGGTTGAGCAGACGTGGAAGGCAGGGGGGGGGAGGACAAGGCAGGGGTGGAGGAGCGGGGGCAAGGGACTTTGCCTACCGCAGCCGCAACACCGCCAAGAGCGTGTCCCCCTACCCAACGGGCCCCACTCCCATCCTATCCCAGGCCGTGCCCAGACCCCACACTCCCCACCACCTCTCGCACACACCCGCCCACCCACCCGCTCCGCCAGCGCCGCGTCCACCCTGCCCGGCACCTCCACCACGGTGCGCACGTCCGCCAGCAGCTTCAGGGAGGCGTCCAGGGACACGGACTTGCGCCACTGGGGAGGCGGGGGCGGGGAGGGGGGGCGCATGCAAGGGTGGGTGGGTGGGGGGCAAGGAGCGTGATGGGCGTGCGTGCGGCGCAGCCCGTGCACCGCAGAGGCGGCTTCCCAGGTGCGAGGGCGGGGCGGTGGCCGGCGGCGCAAGTGCATGTTGCGTCCCTCGCCTGCCCTTCCCCCTGCTTTGTCCATCAAGCGAAGCCACACGCTACGCTGTGGGCACCTACCTGTGAGTTCATGAACTTGGAGTGGGCGCCCAGCTGCCGCGTAGCTTCCGCCAGGGAGCGTTTGAGCGACTCAACCTGCGGCGGCGCGCAAGAATGGGGCAGGGCGGAGGGTTCCAGGGAGGCTGGCGCGACCCACATCCGCAGCGCCCGACCCACATCAGCTGCTGCTGCTGCTGGGCCGGGGGCGGCCTGGACCCGCGGGCCCCTGGGGAGAAGCTGCGCGCACCTGCTCCTTGCTCTCCTGGAAGAGCTGCAGTATGTGGGAGTAGTTCTGGATGGAGCGCGCAAAGCCCGCGTGGAAGCCCTCAACCACGGCATCCAGCTGCGCCCCCAGCAGGTCGGACGAGTAGTGGAGCTGGGGTGGGGGGTGGGGGGTGAGGGGTGGGGAGTGGGAAGGGTGTAGTTGTCGAGTTGGAGTGCGGAAGGGGAAGGAGGGGAGCCGGAGGGGATTGGTGTGTGTTTGGCGGGGGGAGGGGGGTCAGGAGGAAGGCACACGGGTCCCGGGAGGCCCCTGAAAACACAGGTGCGGGTATGCACGGCTGCTTCCCATCACCATCCACAGCGCAGCCTGGACCCCCGGACAGTCGGCCCTTGCTGTGTGCCATGCCCCTGATACGGCTCAGCCCCCCCCCCCCCTCCTCTCGTCAACTCATCCGGCTCCGCGAGCCTATCACCACATGCCCTTCTCCCCTGCTAGAGCGCGGGCACAATCCCATCCCCTACATGTGGCCCCCGACCCTCGTAATCCATGTTGACCCGCCCCCCGCATATTGTAGCTGCCGTGAGTTAAGCAGGCAGTCCAACCAAATCTTCCTCACCCCCACCTAAGGCCCGCCGGCTTGGATTTGCCTACCCCACCCGCACCCAGGCCCTTTGCCCCAACCCTTCCTCCCGCTTTACCCGACACCTTCCCCCCCAGCCAGTATGTATTCCTGCTGCAGGCGCGAGCGTCCTTGGAAGCCGGCACGCCGTGTGCCCGGGCCTTCTCACCTCGTCGGTCCGGCCCGTCGGGTCCTCCGAGCTCAGCACCTCAACGACATGCTTCAACGGGTGGAACCGAGCCTCACGATAGTCCTCCGGCACTGACCGGATTGCCGCATCGACGGCTGCCCAGTCCACAACATCGTCCGGGTGCGATTGCAGCGATTGTCGCTTGCTTCGGCTCCTCGCCCGCTCCATAGCACCTCTGTCCGCTGTCGCTCAGAGCGACAGCTCGCGCTAGTCAGCCTACAGCAGGACGCATCCTAGCCGCAGCTCCAATTGTTGACGAGCCTGTCTTTTGCCGCAGCGCCAAGGATCCCAGCTAGCCCAGCACAAGTGTTACTATCAAGGGCAGTACCGGGTCAAATAGGCGGACATGAGGTTGGTGCGTCTAGTTCGACAGCTGCTGCAAAGAAGCAAGTGGGGCTCTTCGCGATAGCACCATACTTTTTGTCACAGTGTAGCTTTCGAGTTGCGCTTGTGGAAAATGGTGCTGCGCGAAGTTGCACGCTCGGGTGCATGGGCCTGTGCTCGGGGCCTGACCGGCCTGTGCCCCGAGACGGCCGGGAGAGACCTCTCACGTCATAACCGGGGCAATGCGAACCGGGGCAATGCGGGTGTGTTTTGACGGGAGGTGGCAAGTGCGTGGGGGCGCAAGGGCGTTGCGAGTTGCGGTGCCGGGACGGGGGGGAGAGCGGGGCGGAGGCGACTGACAAGCAGGGGATGGGGCCCAGGGTACACGATGGAGCCCCGCCCTGCCCCTTCCCTCCGTGCCAAGCAGAGTGGTTCTTTTGCAAAATGTGTCTATAACACGGTTCTGGCAGTGAAGGAGACGCAAGGAGGGCCGCACACGCCGCATCGGCGCGACGCAGCGGGTTTGCGCGACGGAGCACACGCCACGCCTGGCGGGCACGATGGGGCAAGTGGATGGCTCGATTGTGTAGGCAGTCTAGAGCCTCGCTGGCCAACGCGCGCGAGGTCAGGGGCACGGACCGGTTGGGGAACTCTCGCGGGTGGGGAGGGTGGGGAGGGGGTTTCAGGCACGCGGCCGGTCCAAGGCGAGGCAGCCGCGCCCAATCCCCCAGCGCGCTGGCCTCACCCGCGGAACGTTGCAACTTTCTCTGACGGCTTATATATATACCCTTCCAACACAAACTCGAGTAAACTCTTTTCTTTGGCAGCCAGGGGCCCGTCCACCACGTCCCCGGACATCGGCCATCGCGGCACCGCAACATCGCTCCATCCACAGCATGCCAGGCTCGGCATGCGATGCACCTCCCCAAGCGACCAGCTCCCGCACAGGGGCTCCCTGGCTAGGGGGAACCTGGGCGGGGGCGGGGCCGGCACCTAGGGGCCGCGGGGCCACCACCACCAGGGGACCGGCCGAGGACTCCGCAGCCGGCATCCCGGCGGGGCCCAGCTCGGCGGCGGCGGGGTCGTGGGCGGGCAGGTGCCGCGGCGCGGGCGACACAGGCGGCGGGGGCCGGAGCCACTACGAGGTTCTTGGCGTTGCCTTTGGGTCCAGCCAAGAGGACGTACGCAAGGTGAGGCTTGGGGGGGTGTGAGGGGCACGGACAGGGGAGAGCCCCTCGTCCAATGCCCGGAAAGGGGGGACGAGAGCCGAAATGGAACACAGGGCACAACCGTTCGACCGGGTCCTGGCGCTCCACTCTTCTAGTTTCGAGTTTCCAACCTTCCGTGCGGACCCCTCCAGGCCTTCCACGCCGCGGCCCGCGCCGCCCACCCCGACAAGGGGGGGTCCGCCGAGGCCTTCGCCGCCGTACAGTCCGCCTGGGAGGCCCTGCGCGACCCAGGCCGGCGGGCGGCGTACGACGTGTACGGTCTGGACGAGCAGCGCCGTACAGTGCAGACGGACGAGCGAGACAGGGTGCGTGCGTACCTGTGTCTGTCTGTGTGGGGAAGCGCTGCCACCCTGCGTAGCTATTCGCCAGCGGAGGATTTAATCTACCCACCCGCACCTAGTCAGCCCACGTGAACCCCCGTGCGATCAACACAACCCGCGATGTCATGGCCACCCCCAACCCGCCCGCCCAACCTCCAAACCCCACACAGACCCGCGGCGGGGAGGCGGCGCTGCTTGCGGAGCTGGGCCTGGTCGCCCGCGGCCCCGTGCTCCCCGCCTGCCAGCTGGTGGTCACGTGCGGGGGCTGCGGCCGCCCCGCCACGCGCACGTGCTGTGTGTGCGGGGGGCCCTTCTGCAGCTTCTGCGCGCGGAGGCAGCACTGGCGGGTGGGGGGTGGGGGGTGGGGGAGGGGAGGCTCGGGAGGGCGGGGACGGGATGCGGATGGACGACTCACGACTCACGAGGCGGGGTTTGGGGGAAAGGGGGCGGGAGGAGCTGCGGAGCTGGGCGGGCCGCAGGGCGGGCTGAGGATATATACGCACCCACACGCCCGCGCCGCTGCCGCCGCCCAATCCCTCTCCCTCTCCCCCTCCCCCGCTCCACCCCTTCCCCGCGCAGGGTGCGCACCCGCCGCACTGGCCCCTGGTGGCGGCGCCCGGGTCGCTGGCGGCGGCGCTGGGGCGGCGGGAGTTCGAGGCCAAACGCCTGGAGGATGACCGGCGGTGGGAGGGGGCGCGGTGGGGCGGTGGGGCGGCAGCAAGGCCCTGTGGCTTCGGGGCCCTACCTTTGCCCCGAGCGAGACCCACCCCATCCTAACCTTGAACCAGGCTTGCTGTACGTATGGCACTGTGGCCTCGCCTTTTCCCAAAGCCGTCCGCGCCCCCACCTTGCCGCCCCGGGCCCTCAAGCCCTGAACCCACCAGCGCCCCTTGCCCCCCCCCCCCCCAGCCTGGCCGCCGCCGACCCCCACCACCGCTCCGAAGCGCAGCGGCGGGAGCTGCGGGCCTTCGCGCAGGCCGCGGCGCTGGCGGAGGCGGACCCGGGGGCACCGGTGAGCCGCCAGGGCCGGGGCTGGCCGGGGAAAGGGAGCAGGAGTGCTTTCGTGTAGTTGGCAGACCCCACCACCCGCCCAATCCAGCAATCCCACGTTCCAACCCACACCGCCAACACCCTCTTTCCGACCCCGCCCTCCCCCGGCAGCGCCGCTACGCGCCCGCCCTGGCCCGGCTGTACATGTGGACCCAGACACACGCCCACGTGATCATTGCCGTACACCTGCCAAATGGTGGGCAGGGCCCGGATGGGATGTGCGTTTCGCCGTGCCCTGCATGCAGCTGACTGCTTGGCCCAGGCTCCCAGCTAGGCTTTAGGCTGGTACCGTGTCTCTGCCTAGGCTGCCACCACTCCTCGCTCTATCTTGCCACCCAACCAATTTAGAACATGCATGGCCCATCCCGCTCCCCTCCCCCCTCCCAAACCCTCCGGCCCCAGGCCGCCACGACGCCGAGGTAGAGGCCTGTGTGGGCGGCGGGGGCGTGCTGACGGTGGGCGCGCGGGGGGCGCAGCCGGCGCTGCGGCGGGCGCTGGCTGGGCCGCTGGAGCCGGGGGCGCCGCTGGAGCTGACCAGGTGGGCCTGGCGGGGTCCATCGGGGTCCAGCTGGGTCCAGCTGGGTCCATTCGGCAGGTTTCGAATCCTGGATTCAGCAGACGGTGGATTCTGGGTTCTGGACCCGGACCCGGTCGGTCGTTGGCTTAAGCCTGGCGGGGTCCAGCCGTGCAGCATGTGGCAACTGAAATCTGGATTCAGCAGACCGTGAACGATCAATCCAGCACGCCGTGGAACAGCATCGTTCAGGCAGGCCACTCAGATTCCATTGTGAAAGAGTCAGGTGCCAACCTCGGGCCTTGCGCTTGCGTGCCTGCCCGCCTCAGGACCGCTGACGGGCGCTTCGCCGTGCTGACCCTGGCCAAGGCCCAGGCCGGTGCCGCAGCCCCCGCGCTGGACAGCGGACGACCCAGCCCTGCAGCCGGCGGGTCCCCGGGCACCGCCGGGCGGGGAGCGACGGAGGCTGTGCGGCTGACCGGCGCCGAGGCCTGGCTGCGGCACTGCGGGAGGGGCGACGGCGGCGGCGGCTGGTGGCGGCGGCTGTTCGTCGGGGACAGCGACGGCGCGCGCTGCGTGCCGCCGCCGTACACCCTCAGCCAGACGGCTGACGAGGTGAGGTCATCTGATCTCCTGATGATGTTGGTTGCATCGTTTACATCGTTACGCCAAGGGGGCACGCCTTGGGGGTTCACGCCGGGGAAAGCACGGGTGCGCCCCGTGCTGCTGCTGCAAGCTGGAGCTTGGGTGGTGAGGTGAGAAAATGATGCACCGTTACCTTGATATGTGTAGATCTGAAGAGCAGATCAAACTGATTGCTTCCTAGGTACGGGCAAGGGATCGACTGCTGATCCGAACCACGTTTATTAAGAGGTCGGTGGAAACTACTAGATAGGTAGGGGTGAAACTTATCCCCTGGACCCCTCGCCTGGATCAATGCACCGGGTGCGAAGCGCCCCACTGTCGGCGCCCCTCCCCCTCCCCGTGCCCCTCCCCCCACCCCCCTAGCTGCTCCTGGAGCTGCCGCTGCCCTGGTGGGTGCGGGCGGAGGACGTGGAGGTACAGGTGGGCCCCGTGGGCCTGCAGCTGGGCGTACGGGGCCTGGGCCTGGGCCTGGCGCGGAGCTACTGGAGCAGGTGGGGTGGGGGCGGGGTTGGGCGTTGGGATTGGGGGGATGAAAGGGTGGGGGAAAGGGATTGGTGAAGGGGTGGAGAGGAGGATCGGGGAGGGGGGGGGGCTAGGCTAGGTAGAGGGCTGGGCGTGCGGGGGCTGGGAGGTGTGGGGGAGTGGGCTGGGGCATGAGGACGGGCTGTCACGCTCATCGACCCAGGAGATGCCATGCGATACCCCTGCCGCTCGCCTCGCCCCCCACAGCCCCGACGATGCGGCCACACCCGGCCAGGAGGCCGCCGCCTCCCCGGGCGGGCGCAGCGCAGTGGTCCCCGAGCGGTGCAGCTGGAGCCTGGGGGAGGGGGAGGGGGGCGGCAGGGGCGCCGCGGCGGGGGGCGGCCGGAGGCCGCCGCGGCTGCTGTCCGTCGCCCTGGCGCTGCCCGACCCCAGCCCCGAGGAGGTGCAGTACAAGCGAGGTGCGTGCCGCGCGTGCGCCGCTTGGGCGCGGGCAAGCAGAGGGCGGAGGCGGTACGATTGCGCAGGCCGCCCGCCCCTCGCCTCCCACCCCTCCCACCCCTCCCAACCCTCCCACCCCTCCCACCCCTCCCACCCCTCCCACCCCTCCCACCCCTCCCAACCCTCCCAACCCTCCCAACCCTCCCACTCCTCCCACTCCCCTGCCCCTCTGTCCGGCCCTGTCCTGCATCTAGGGGTCGGGCAGGACCACCGGCAGGCGGCCCGGGGCGAGAGCGGCGGCAGCGGCGGCTGGGGCCCTGGGGGGTCCGGGCCGGAGGGGCGGCGGGGTGTGCGGTTCTTCGCTGAGGACGAGGACGCCTTCGGACTGGAGCCCCTGCTGCAGGTGGGGGGGCTGGACGGGGATGGGCATCGAGGGGCCTGCTGTGCCCCCGCGTACCGGTATGAACCCTCTCACGCCCCCATGCCCTGCCCCCCTCCCCGCACGCAGGCCGCGTGCTTCCGCTTGGCGGGTGGCGCCTGGGTGCTGCCGCCGCCCTGGGAGCACGAGGAGCCTCAGGTTGGGGGAGGGGGGGGGGGTGCGGGGGGCCGCGAGGCAGGCTGCGTGGCGCCGGCGGGGTAGGGTCTCTGCCGAGCGCGAGGCAGGCAGCAGGGCCCCACCCCCGCCCCCCAATCTCTGACCTAACCCTACCCCGTCCCTACGCCATGTGCGCAGGCGGGCCGCTGGGTGGACCGAGAGGCGCTGCTGCCCCCCGGGGCCAGGGCGCACCTGGCCAGGCTGAGGGCGGCGGACCAGCAGCAGCAGAAGCAGCAGGGGCCGTTACTGCCGGATGGAGAAGCGGGTGCGGCGGCCCACCCGCCGCCTGGCGAACTAGCTAGGGCTGGGTAGACTGGGTGCAAAGGCGAGGGGCGCGCATTTGTGTTCATGGCTGCGTGGAGGGCAGGGAAGATGGTGGGTACCTGGCATGCGGTCACTCAGGTTCTGTGGCAATGCGTGTGAGAGCAGGAGCGAAGCAAAGCCAACCCCAACAGTGGCGACGGGGCGGGGCTGTGAGGCCGAGGGCAGAGGGGGCGGGCGGGCCCCGGGGTGGGGGGTGGGAGAAGGTCCGGCCGAGGCGAAGGAAAGAGACAGATGCTTGCAATTTTTTAACGTCAGGGGCCATCGATCGCCCCTATCTAGTTCACATGCTCAGCACAGCTTGCTAGGTGAGACAGCTGGCGTGACAGCGAGCTCCTCATTCATTGTCCCTCCGTGGTCGAAGCAGACGAGGCCACCCTCACGCACGGGCGCCGCCTTGGTACGCGAACGGGCGAAACCCCTGCCTCTCTGATGATCCCATCATGCATGAGCCGCATCAGCGCCTTATGCATGTGTGGCACAACCAGCGGCTCCATCACACGGGCACCTTGAAGGGGCATAACCTGACCCCTGCCTCCCTTCCGCTCCCAACATCAGTCGCATTATTCGTTGCCTTCCCCAGACCCCAGCCGCAGCGCTCCGCTTCGTAGATGTCTTCTACCCCAGCCCCAGCAGCTAGGTGGGCTCACACGGGCGCCGTGAAGGCCTGCACCAGCGTGCGCGTGGTCTTGGCGCCCGGCACGTCGCTGATGCGGTAGCCGTACAGCCGTACAGCCGTACAGCGGGGTGAGGTCGCGCAGGATGATGAGCTCGAGCAGGGTGGTGAGGCTCACGCTGGCGGACAGCAGGTTCTGAGGGGGGTGCGGGGTGCGGGGTGCCGTGGCTGCCTGCACGTGCCCATCTCCTGCTCCCTGATGACACATCGCACGCCCGGCTGCCGTACAGGCGCTCACCACGACCACCTGCCGCAGGTAGGCCCATGTGTTGGCGATGTAAACGGGGTTGGCCAGCAGGTCGCCGTCGGCGTCGTAGGACGCGGGCGGGGCCAGGTAGAGGTAGGTGAGGTAGCCGGCGTTGGGCAGCGATGCGAACAGGCCCAGGAACACCAGCGTGTACACAGCAAAGGCCTCTGCAATGTGGGGCGGGTACGTAGGCGGGACAGAGAGATTCGGGGGCAGGGTCGGTTTCGGAGAGGGCCGAGGCCGGACTGGCGGATTGGCAGCTCTGCCCTTCCCCTTTCTACAGCACCTGGCCGGAACCGCAGAAGCCCAGCAGCCCGCTCACGTGCCCGCTGGTAGTCCCACGCCGCCAGCAGTGGCAGCGCTACCGCGCACGCCGCGCACACCACGAGCAGCACCGCGCCGCCCAGCAGGCCCAGCACGGCGCACGCCAGCATCTCCCACAGCAGCACGTCCCCCAGCAGCAGGCTGGCGCTGCCCAGGTCAGACTCCATGCGGGCCTCCTGCGGGGAGGCGGGGCCGGGACACAGGTCGTTGTTTGGCACAAGAACTGTGTTGCCGAACGACCGGACGACGCCGGCCTCCTGCAGCATACCGGTGTAGCGGGGCCGCCGGGGCGTGGGTGAGGGCACTCGGCACTGCTGCGACAACCGGACGACCGGCGGTCCTCAACGCGTCGCCCCCCTGCCCGCCCCCTTCGCCCCCGGCTGCACACAGAAGTGCGAAAACCGGTACCGGGCACGGATTTGCCGCCGCTTGTTTCGCGGACCCCGAAGGCCCCTCCCCGACCCCCAAGGAACCTTCGTTTCGCCACCCATCCCGCTCGCCCCCGAGGGCCTCCAGGGCCCCTCAGCGCCGCTCATCCCCTCGTTCCACCCTTAGATTTCGCCCCATGACAGACCCCCGCCCCCTAGCCCCTTCCCCCCGCCCCCCCCCCACACACGCCCCCACACACGCCCCCACGCCCGCTTCCGCACCCGCGACTTGGCCCAGAACACCGACGTGCACAGGAACCAGCCGAAGCTGAGGAAGGGCGCCAGCAGGAATGCCACCATCCAGGCCGAGTAGGGCCAGCCCGCGGCGCCGCAGTCCTCCCAGGGGGACTGGGCCTCGCAGGTGGCTTGGGCCTTGCGGTGTAAGACTACAATGGTGTAGACTGGGGTTCGAGGGGAGATGGGGGAGGGGTCGGGGAGCAAGGCTGGGGGTAGGGGGGTCAGGGGCTTGGGGTGAAAGGGGAGGGGTGTGGGGGGCGGGGCGGGTGCGGGGCGCGGGTGTGAGGCGGGTGCATCTGTGTGGCGGGTGTGTGGGGCCGGGGTCGAGGCGGTTGATGGGGGCGTGAGATGGCACAGGTGGAACACGGAAAGAGACTATTCTCTCACCTACCTGTCAACGACATGTCAAGCAAGAGCATGAGCCAGAATCGGAACCACGCCACGTCGCGCCACAGGTCGATGCCTTCGGTGCGCATCCACACCCAGCAGCCGCGGCCGGAGGGGCGGCGCTGGTCGTGTGTCAGGTGCACGCCGATGCCCCAACACGCGATCCAGAGAGCTATGATGCCTAAATAACATCAGAGGGATTCGCGGGGGGGTGGGCTGTTCAAGTAAAGGGCAAAAGATTGAAGGGGCCGTCTCCTGCTCGTCTCCCTTGCACCCGAGGTCACCCGGCCCGGAGTCTTCCCCAGGGGTAGACTGGTTGTCCGTTCCCTACTCGCCCCACCACCTTATCCTTCCTTGCCGTCGCTGTTGAGGACACTAGTTGACCCTCGCACCTGCCCACGTTCCCCAGACGACGCGCACTGTGACGAGGCGGGAATCATGGTCGCCGTCTAAGTCCTCATCGGGAGGCGGGCTCGGCGCGGGCTGTGCTGATACAAGTCCTACAGTTAAGCACAGGGCGGCTGTCAGGGCGCCGACAAGGCCCGACTGGAAAGGCCATCGCATGGCCATGTCCGACGGGCTGACGAGTTGATGGGGTCAACTTGTTCAGCAATCATATTAAATTTGATGCTAGTTTCTGTAACGAAAGCGTCTCGCGCGCAGGTGTACCTCGTTCGTGGACGCCCATTCCGCCTGCTCCGATACGGGGGCGGGACCGAACGCCGTTCTCACCAAGAACCAAATGGAAATACATACTTGTTGCTATGCCCGCATGCATTCCGCGGTTCACACCGTCGATGTCGGTACGTAAGTACGCGCGTGTTCACACTTCCACCCCGCGCCGCCCTACCCACCTGCCAGCCTGAGCCGCGGGCTGGATTATTGGGCGGGAGGCCAGTGGCGCTTAGCGGCCCTTAAGCTACGGTAGCCAGCGTTTCCATTCCACCTGCCTCCAGCGTCCCGCCAGGGAGCTCCCGGGGCCGCCGGCCTGATGACGTAACATGGATCGGGACGTCTCTCGAGAACTCGGGAGATGGAACTCGGGATGTAATCTGCGCCTGTCGTTTCGGTCGACTCGTTCGCACTGTGGCGCGACCTAGGGCAAGGACACTCTCCCACTTGCCCAGAGCATCCTCTCGTCTTGCTTTGCCACGGCCGCGAGGTGACTGGGGGCCTGGAGCCAAGCGTGCCATCGTGCTCTGCGCTGCTTTCCCACACCCGCCCACATGCATGCGTCCCCCGTACACGGCAAGCGTTGGAAGAGCTGCGGCCCCAAGCTCCGTGCGTGCTTTTCGTCCAAGGCTCAAAGCCTCAATCATGAACCCCATCACCCGCCCCTGAGTCGTGCCGGACACCTAGCCCTGGCACTTGCTTGCAGTGCACGTCTGCTCCAAACTCAGCTCTGATCAGGCCGGGCCGGAAAACCCCATGCCGGGGTCACGCTGATTGATCGACCACGCGCGACTCGACAGCCCAGCACCCCCCGCCGGTCCCAACCCCCTCTCCCAGTTGTGCATGTCTTGACTCCCCCTTCCAGCACCATGTACCAGTAGGCCCAGCAGCATAACATGGGCCCAGTAGGCCCAGCACCACAGGCCCAGCGCCATACGGAAGCCTAAGGGCCTCATCCGCCCGCCGCGGACTAACGACCCAGAGCCTCCACGGTCGCATCAGTCATCACGCACTGATCACCACGTACCATGATGACTGATGACCCAGAGTCTCCCCGGTCGCATCACGCACTGATCACCACGTACTCCTGCGCGGCGCCGTCATCGTCCCGCACCTCAC
The DNA here is from genome assembly GCA_016858145.1 of Edaphochlamys debaryana. Taxonomy (NCBI): domain Eukaryota; kingdom Viridiplantae; phylum Chlorophyta; class Chlorophyceae; order Chlamydomonadales; genus Edaphochlamys; species Edaphochlamys debaryana. The sequence goes on along the minus strand of JAEHOE010000213.1, from coordinate 96,045 downwards.
GTAAGCCCTTGAGCCGCAGCCGCGGCGCCGGCAGCACCCCCACCCCCAGCGGCACCACCACCGCCTCCACCACCGCCACCGCCCCCCGCGCCCGGCCCAGGCGCACGCTGCCGCGACACCCGGCGCTGCGCCGCCACTGCCACTGCGCCCGACCGCCGCCGCCGCCGCCACCCGCGCCGCCGCCGCCGCCGCCGCCGCCCATGGCCCCGCTGAAGATCGCGCTGGCCTCGCCCGGCAGGTAACCGCCGCCCATGCCAGTGCCGGGGCCGCCCCCGGCGCCCTCGATCGCGAGCTCGTCCGCCACCTCGATAACGTCGTACACTGCCACGTCAGCGAAACCCGCTGCCGTACCGTCGTCGCCGGAAAGTACGGCGCCGCCGCCGGAAGCGGCGCCCGCGGCGGACGGGCCGGGCGAGGCCAGGCTGGCGGCGCCGGCGGTCGATGACGTCAGTGGCGGCGGCGGCGAGGAGACGCGCGTGATGAGCCACGTGAGGTGCAGCGGCTGCCGTACGGCGCCCGAGTACGGCCCCAGGAGCCGTACGGAGACGAGGTTGTGCGTGAGGGCCGCGCTGGCCGGGAACTCCAGTGTGAAGGCATGACTAAAGGTCAGGCTGCCGCCGCCGCCGCCGGGCGCGCCGCCGGCGGCGGCGGCGATGGGCGTAGCGCCGCCGAAGCTGAGGGAAGCTGCCGCGTCGAGCGGGGCCCGAGCGAGGGACGAGGCAGGCGCGAACGATCCCGTGTGGCTGTACACATTGGGGCAGGCCCCGCCGGGCCCAGGCAGGGCCGCCGGCACGGGCGGCGGCGGCGGGTGCCCGGCGGCGGCGGCGCGGCTGCTGAACGACGGCGACGACAGCATCGACGCTGCCGCCGCCGCTGCGGCGGCCGGGCCGCCGCCGCCGCCACCCCAGCTCGGCGGCCCGCCGCCACCACCGTCCGCCGGGCCGGTGATATCACCAGCGGCGGCGGCCACGGCGGCGGCGCCGCCGCCGCTGGCCGCCGGCGGCAGGAGCGGCGGCAGCGGGTATCGCAGGCCGCACACGGGCTGTAGCGCCGGCCCCAGGACCTCCTCCGGCTCGGGGGCGGCGGCGCCGGGTCCCGCGGGCGGGGGCGTGAGGGCGTAGACCAGGTGCAGTGCGCAGCAGTCCTCGGCGCCGCCGAGGGCTGGCAGGGGCGGCAGGGCCTCTGGGGAGGGCATGGTTGGAAGGAGGTGGTTGATTGGGGGGCGGAGGGGGGAGGCGCGGGAGCACGAGGTGCGGGGTGCTAGCACTTTGCATGGCCGAGAGAGGTCGTAGGGTTTAGCAAGCAAGCACGTGCACCGGACGATCAAGAGTGCGCGGGGAACGCCAGCTGAGCAAGGGGCGCATGAAGGGGGCGAGATCACGTGGGGCCGTACGCCAGGGCGCAACAGCGCGATAGGGGCTCGGGGCCTCTCAAACAATCCGCAAGCCGTCACGCCCCCTCCACCCCACCCCACCCCACCCCTACCGTGCGGCCGGCACAGCACGAAGGTCCACGTCAGCTCCTGACCCGGGGCCAGCCGCGCCGGCAGCAGACCCGGCAGCGCCGCCGCCAGGGCAGGCGCCGCCGCGCCGCCGGCCCCGCCGTCGGCCTCCGCCGCCAGCGCCAGCCCCGCCTGAGGCTCCAGCGCCACCTGGGGGTGGGGGGTGGAGGGTGGGGGTTGGGGACGGGGGGGGAAGGGACAGCGCAGGGGTGAATGGGTGGCTTGTGTGGGGGTGAGTGGGGTAGCCTCATCGTCAGAAACCAACCAAGGGCCGCAAGCAGGGCCTGCCGCGACCCTCAGCCCCTCAGCCCCAAGCTGCCACCCCGCACTCCACCGTAGGCCGAAGCCGGTTCCCTCCTGCTCCTGGGCCACGTCCCCTAACCTCACCTGCATGAGCACCACCGGCAGTGCCAGGCGCGAGGCGGCCCGACACACCACCAGGACCCGGCCGTCGGGGAGCTGGGTGGCCTGGGGGGGGGGAGGGGGGGGGATGAAGGTGGTCGGAAGGGGGAGTTGCTGAGTCGGGGCATGCGGGTTCAGGGCGGGTGCTCGGGTTGTGACGGCGTCCGGCGTTCCGGTTTGTCCGTGCCTGGGCGCATCCCCACGCTTACCTTTCCCCAGGCCTTCCTGGGCCGCCCGGCCCTCGCCGGTCCCATCGAGCCGCTCGGCCCTCGCCCATTCCCAAGCGACACGCCCACCCCCTCTAACCCTCCTTATCCTATACCCATCCCAGGCCCACCCAAGCCCCCACCAGGCCCCCACCAGGCCCTCCGTACACCCCGCCTCACCGTGGTCCGCACCCTGAATGGCTGCACCAGGGGCAGCTCGAGGGACAGCGAGTGCGAGCGCCAGACGCCCCCCGCCACCCCCTCCACCGCCACCTCCAGCGCCAGGGGGGGCAGCGGCCGGGGCGGCGCCGCCGGGGCGGGGCCGCTCCCCCCGCTGCTGCCGCCGGGGGGTGCGGCGCCGGGCTGTAGGGCGGGGCAAGAAAGGAGGGGTTGATATGAAAGAAGAGTCAAGACGTTCTCGCAAGAAAAGTGGGGTTGACGTATGACGGCAGGGGAAGAGTCAAGGCCGGTCTGAAATCTGGGTGCCGCCGAGGTACTCTCTTCCTCCGCTTCCCCACATCAGGGGAAGAGAAGAGTCTAGGAGCTCTGGACCGCTCTCAGTGCTCTGCTTCAGATGTCGCCACACGGGCGACTCCTCACTCCAGAACAACCCCCATCCCTAAACCGCCCCCCCCCCCCCACACACACACACCTGTGCCACCCGGACCAGCTCCGGCGCCGCCGCCAGCCCCCCCTTGTCGTCCGCCCCCGCCCCACCGACGCCCCCTCCGGCCAAGGGCGGTAGCCACACGGGCAGCCACAGGAGCACGGGGGAGCGGAGGGGGCCGCCCAGGGCCTGGGGGTTGGGTTGGGGATCAGGATTGGGGCTTGGATCAGGATTTGGATCTGGATCAGGATTGGCTGCCCAGGGCTTGTTTATTGCACGGGCAGCCGCAGGAGCACGAGAGAACGAGGGTTCGGGGTTGGGTCGGGGGTTTGGGGTGAGAGATGGGGATTGGGATTGGTACGGCCGGTACGGGCTTGAAGCGGCACCGGTGAATACGGTAGCAACGAGCGGGCCGAGCAGCGTACAGGCATGGGCCGCGGTCCAGGGGTACCGGGCGCTGTATGTGGCGCAACTCACCGCCGCCAGGTCGACGCCCTGCCGCCAAAGCGCCGTCCACACAGCGCCCGACGGCGGCGGTGCAGTGCTGGCGGCAGCGCCGCCGCTGCTGCTGCCGCCGCCGCCGCCGGCGCCCGACGCAGGCGGCGGAGGTGATGGCGGCGGCGGTGCGGGCAGATCCGTGGAGACGCGAGCGGACCGCCGGCCTCCGCCCGAGGTAAAGCCCGCCTGCGCCGCCGCTGCCGCTGCCGCCGCCGCCGCTGCTGCCATGGCGGCGGCGGCGGTCTGTAGATCAACCACCGCCACCCGACACAGCCCGGCGGCGCCGTCATGCCGTGCCGTGCGGCCGCCGATGAACTGGGACGGACCCGCAGCGAGCAGGCTCTGCAGCACGGCCGCCGTGGCCGGGTTCGCGAAGGCGCCGTACGCTGCCGTACCGCTGCCGTACGCGCCGCCGCCGTGGGAGGCGGAGGAGGGCTGGGGCGGCGTGGAGCTGGCGGTGGCTACCCCCGGCGTGGGGGCGTGCAGTGGTGCCAGCCCTGCTTCGACTGGATCGTACGACGGCGGCGGCGGCGGCGGCAGGTGTGCCAGGGCGGCGGCGGCACCGCCAGCGCCGGCGAGGGAGGTCATGGCGGAGAGGGACGCGCCGGGGGTGGCGGCGCCCGGCGGCGGCCACTCGCCGATGCGGAGGGGCGAGTGCGGGGCAGCCTGAGGGGGAGGGCAGGGGTTGGGCAGGGTAAGAAAGGCCTCTGGTGAAGGGCAAAGGGGGCACGTGGCATGAGGCTACCAAGGATACCAAGCAGAAGCAATGGGCACCGCAGGGCACCGCAGCGTGTGATTCAGTACGGCAGTTTGGGCCGCACCTGCAAAGCACGGCAGGGTGGTGGGTGCACGCCCCGAATCTAACACAGCACACTATGCACGCGCCCCGAAGCAAGCCAGCCCCTTCCTCACCTGTACGACCACCCTGGCGTGCTGCAGCCCCCACCCCGCCCCCGCCTCCGCCTCCGCCCCGGGACCCAGCGGTGCCAGCGCCAGCCCCAGCCACTGCGGCAGCCCCGCCGCCAGCGCTCCGCCCACCAACACGGGCGCCGCCAGCAGGCCCGGGACCAGGGGGGTGACCTGTGCGGATGGGGAAAGGGAGGTGATTCTGCCTGGAACGGGTTGCGCGGGTCACAGCAGCCCTCCCTCCCCTCCGTCCCCTCGGTGCGCATCGGGCTCGCTGGCTGCCGCCATACCATCTGGGCTATCCACCTCAAACCTCTCCGCCCCCCCTTCCCTGCCTTCGCCCTCACCTGCATTGCCACCTCCAGGCCCCGAACCTCGCCGTCTGAGGGGCGGGCGGGGGGCAGAGAACGAGGGCGGGGGACACGTGAGAGGTGATGATGCCAGGTTGTGGGGTGTGACGCAACACCACGGCGGCCTTAGGCGGACTCTGTCACCCCATGCTCCTGAAGCAATCCCCCTCCGCGGCGGAACACAAGGCAGACGCAACACGACTGATAAGGAGGGTCCTGCAAAGAGCAGCGACATCACCCTGCACCCATACCTACCGCAGTCCTCAAGCCCCCTTTCCCTTCCCCGTCGCCGTGCAAGCAACCCCCTGCCCACCTGACACCTGCCCAAGCGTCGCCAGTGCCGCCGCCGCCCCTCCGGCGGCGCCGCCAAAACCGAGGCCGCCAAACCCCACGCCGCCGCCAGCGATCCCCCCGCTGGCACCGCCGCCGCCGCCAGCCGACGGGCCGAGCCCCGCGAACCCCGCCCAACCGCCGCCCAGCGCCGCCGCGTCGGACGACAGTTGGGCGGCGGTTACGACGGGGATACGGAGATCGTACGACCCCAGCGCGGCCGAAATGTGCCGTACGAAGTACAGGCCCGGGGCGGTAGGCGCGGTGCGGAAGGTGAGGCGGGTGGTGCCGGGGCGGAGGACCACAAGCCGCGGGTCGGAGGGGGACGGGGCGGCGGCCTGCACAGCACCGGGGGGAGGGGGCAAAGGTGTGTGTGTGGCAGCAGGGGTAAACGGCGAGTGAGGCCCTCGGCGGGGCCGGGCCGGGCAAAGACGATTGCAGAGCAAGGGTAATACAATCGTACAAACTGCTTTCAGCACGTCCGCCATCTCGGTTGAGGGGCCTCTGAGCAGGTGGCGACGAGCAACTGCCGCCTCGTGCCTGGTCCCCAACAGGCTTCGGCCAACCCCTCTTGCCTCTCCCCAGCCCCCGCCCCCCCGCCCCCCCGCCTCACCGCGTGCCCGTCCTCGCCGCCCGCCTCCTCGTACCTCGCCTCCAATAGGTGGAAACACACCAGGTCCTCACCCACCGCCCACCCGGGGCCACCGCCGCCGGCGGTGCCGCCGCCGTTACCGCGGGTGGACACGGGGGAGAAGAGGCCGCCGCCAGCGTCGGCGGCGCCGCGGGCAAAGGGCGAGCCGGGCCCCGCGGGGCCCGGCGCGGGCCCGCCTGGGCCCGCGGTTCCGGCAGCCGAGAGCGCGTCTGCCCAGCCAGGGGGGGCACATGGGGGCACAGAAGGTGAGGGGTGGTAACTAGCCAGCTCCCAAACGGCCGCTGGCCTACTAGATTGGTACTTGAATGGTTGGGCAGCAATGGATTACTAAATTATCAAGTCAGGGGTCAAAAGAGCCACATTATCATCATAATGTCACAAACCCTCATGTATCCTACAATCCCTTTGGCACCAACTCCTGTCTAGACGCGCGCACCCACCAGGCCAGGACGGCGCCCGCCTGCCCAGACCCATGGCGCCCTGGGATGACTCAGACAGGTTGCCGTAGCTGGCGCCCGCCGCGCCGCCGCCGCCGGCGCCCATGCCGCCGCCGCCGCCGGGCCCCGTCAGCCCCAATGACAGACTGGACGAGGTTGACGTGTTGTGTCGGTCATTTAGGCCCATGCGTGACGCACCGCCGGCGCCGCCGCCGCCGCCAGCCGCCAGATGCGATCCGTAGCCGCCGGCGGCGGCGGCGGCGCCGCCAGCGGCGCGGACCGAGGGGGAGCTGGGGTGGGGGACGCCGAGGGTGGGGTGCAGGGCTTGGGCTGCGGGGGCAAAGGCGGAGCTGGTCACGGTGCCGTGGAGGGAGCCGGCGCCGTGGAGGAGGGCGGGGGTGGAGCCGGAGTGGGGGTGGGGCGGCGGCCCGCCCAGCCCCGGGTGCCCCGCCATCTGGGTTGCCAGCGTCGAGTGGGCGTGCTGCGGCGGCCCGCCCCTGCCGTACAGCGAGCTGCCGCCGCCGCCGCCCTCGCCGCCGTACAAGCTGCCGCCGTACGCGCTGCCGGGGCCGTGGCTGCCACCAGCTAGGGGGTGGTGGTGGCCGGGCTCTATCCAGGCCCCTAGGGAGACTGAGGGGGCGTGGAGCCCCGTCGCATCCGCAAGAGCCACGCTAGACCGAGCGAGACCCGGGCCGTGGGGGGTGGGCAGCGGCTGCGAGGCGGCCGGCGGCCGCCAGCCGCCGGCGGCGCTGGCGGCGGCGGCGGCAGCGGCGGCGGCGGCGAAGGAGCTGCCGCTGGCGGCGCCGCCGGGCCCCATGACGTCGCCGCCAGAGAGGTTGCGGTGGTGCGCCTGCGCGCCGCCGCCGCCGGCGGCGGCGGCGCCGGAGGCGGCGGAGGCGCGGGACAGGATGATGCTGGCGGAGGCGGCGCCGACGCCAGCGACGGCGGCGGCGGCGGCGGTGGTCACGGCAGACTGCGAGTGCCCGTGCGCAGAGGACGAGCGCTGAAACACGGGAGCCGCCTGGGCCTGGGCCTGGGAGGGCCCGGACCGGGCAGGCCCGGGCCCCGAGGTCTGCCCGGGCAGGCCGGCCGAGAGGGCGGTCTGGGGCGCCGGGACCGACCCGGGCCCAGCCGGGCCCAGGCCCACCTGCGACGGCGCTGGCGCTAGGCCCTGGGAGCTGTTGTACTGGGGCGTGGTTGCCCCTGGCTGGGGGGGCATGGGCTGCAGGCACCCCAGGACCAGGTGGAGGTCCATGAGACCAACGGCGGACGGCAGGTTGCTGTGGACGAGCACCTCGATGGAAGCCACCTCGCCTACACGGATGAGCCGGGCCGCGTTGCCCCGCTTTCTGAGCGGCGTTTGCAGGGCGCTTGTGGTGGGTTTGGTGGAGGGGTCGGAGGGGGAGGCGGCCGCGGCGCCGCCCTCAGAGCCGGGCTGGCTGGAGGCGGTGGCGGTGGTGGAGGGGGCGGTGGGGGAGGAGGGGGAGGGGGCCCGGGCGGGGGGCACGAGCGAGGGTGCGCCGCTGGGGGAGTGGGTGCCGTAGAAGCGGGAGCAGCAGGTGGGAGCGAGTGCGGCCTGGGGGCGGGGTGGGGCGGAGGGGGGTGAGCAGGCGTCAAACACATGGGTAAACGGGGGATGAAGACCATGGTACGCGTAGGGCTCGCTGGCTGCCGCTCAAACTCCCTAAACATTTGCCCCTATCCCACCCGCCAACACCCCACCCAAGCCCCACCACCTGCACCGCGTGCATCGTCCCCAGCTGCAGCACCGCCGACGGCCGCGGCGCCCGCCTCGCGCCCGCCAGCGGCGCCCCGCCCGGCCCGCAGCCCGCCGCCGTCAGCACGTGGGCGAGCACGCGCCGCCGCACCTCGGCGGCGCAGGCGAGGCGGGGGAGCGACAGGTAGCTGGGGTGGGGGGCAGGGGTGGGGTGGGGGGCAGGGCGAGGGGTGCAGGGGAGGACGGGGGTGAAGGAAGAGGGAAGAGAGAGGATGGGACGGCGCTCGGGCCCCGCAATAAACTGCAGCAACCCAGATGTACTGCGTACAGGTCGATGCCATGCGGAGTGTACGGCATGTACGGCAACCGCCCCGCTCACCGCATGCACGTGTACGGCAGCATCACGTGGCCGATGGCCTGCTGCGCCGCCATCAGCACCGGCAGCGCGCGGCCCAGCAGGGCGTGCCTTTGGGGGGGAAGAGTGGTGTGAGAAGGGGGAGGGTCAGGGAGGATTCGACTGCAAACCCGCAAAAGCAACCATGAGTTACTTCCCCCATCTCCTCCCTCACCAGCCCTCCGCCTGCGCCAGTGCTACCGCGTGCTCCACCAGCGCCGCCGCCACCTCCGCCTGACCACGTGACAGCAGTACGGCACCCACGTCGCCGTACAGCTGGGCGGCGGCGCGCTGCCGCCCGGCGCGGCTGTAGCAGGTCTGCAGTAGGGTATTTGGGGTGGGAAAGGAGGGAACGGAGCGTGAGGGGGCTGTCCTTCTCACCGGCCCTGCCCCTTGAGACACACTGTAGGCAGGTTCAGTCGCAACCACATACTGTGGACATGGACACACTACATGCGAAACAAAAACACTTGCGAAACGCGGGTTCTCCTGCTGTCCTCGACAAGGCCACGACCAGACCCAACGACCAGAACCCACTTCCCCATCCGCATTACGCAGGCAAATGCCCCCTTCCCTTCCCTTTCCCCCCCCTCCCACCCACCGCCGCCGCCAGCGCCAGCTGCAGCGCCAGGTCCGCCGCGTGGCGGGGGGAGCCCAGGGCCAGGCGCAGCCGCCACTCCTGGATCCAGGACACCTGGGGGGGGGGGGCGGATGCAGGAGAGTCAGCTGTGCGGGAAAGGCTGTGGCAGAGTGGAAAGGATGCAGCGCGTTAGGGCCGGAGGAGAGGCGTCACGTGTGGTTTCGTGGTGGGACGAGCCCGATCCGCCGTGCTGTCGCTGTCAGGGACCGAACGGTATGGAACAGCTAGGCACGACGGTGTCAGATCTGACGAAACCCGCTGAAGCACCCCTCGTTCCCCCGCCCCTCTGGGCGGCGAGCTTTGCTTAGCCGAACGCAGGAAACCGTCAGTTTCAGCCCGTAGACAACGTGTGCCGTACCTCGGCGGGCAGGAAGGGAGCGGCCGAGAAGCTGCCCGCGCTGACGGCGTCAGCGCCCGGGCCTGGGCCTGGGCCCGACACGGACCCGCCGCTCGGCAGCGCGTCTCCGTCTTGTGCCGCCGCGGCTGCCCGCTCCGCCGCGATCTGGGCTTTGGCCGCCGCCACTGCCGCCCGCATGTCAGTCAGTGCGCCAATGCTGAGGGAGGTGTTGGCGACCTGAAGGGAGGGGTACGGAGGGAGGGATGGAGGGGAGGGGCTTCTTACGTGTTTTGAGCATCCACGCATAGGCACAAGAACAGCACAGCCAAAGACACAGCACAGCACAGCATGGACACAGCACAGCACGGACACAGCACAGCACAGCGTGATCCACCCTCCCCGCCCCGCTCACGTGCTGCTCCACTGCCCGGGGACTGGGAAGCTCGGGGAGGGGCTCGGGCGGGGGGGCGGGGCGGGACGATGCACCGCGGAGGGGGTCGAGCACAGAGGAGAACTGCGGGGCGCGGAGGGCGAAGAGATTACCGTACGAGGCAGCCATACATCGACAATGTGAGGTTGCCATCCCAGCCCATCTTGCCTGATGGAGTGTGAAGCCCACTATCCCCGCGCGCTTAAGGGTTCAGCCCGCCCCCGTTGGTGCGGCGCGCTGCTCGTGTACAGGTCCCGTCTACCCCACCCCACAACCGCATAACCGTCCTTGACACCCCAGGTTTTCCCACCAAGCGCCCAGCCACGATTGCCACCCACACATGGGGCTAACTTCAAGTTCATCCCTTCTACACAACGTCTTTGGGACCCACCTTGCTGGCGAAGAGGTCCAGCTTGGCGAAGAAGGACCCCGTCACGTTGTCCGCCGAGGAGGAGTGGTGGTGCCGGCCGCGAGACGTGCCGCCCACCCCACCCCCACCCCCGTAGCCTCCGTAGGCCCCGCCCCCGCTGGGCCCGGCCGGGCCCGGCCCGGCCGTGCTGCCGCCCGTGTGCCCGGCCGCCGCCGGCCCGGGCCCCAGCAGGCCCCCGCCCGGGCCCAGCGGAAGCTGCGTGGTAGCTGGCTCCGCGCTCCATGACACACCCGGGCGGTGTGCGGCGGCGCCGCCGATGGCGCTGCCGGCCCGTCCGACTCCGCCGCCGCCGCCGACGGCCGCGTCCCAACCGTCGCCGCCGCCCGTGGCGCCCGCGGCGGCGGGGCCCCCGGCGGGCCCGCCCCCCAGGCCCCCCGGTGTGAATGAGACCGAGTAGAGCGACTCGGAGCGGCGGTGCGCGCCGTGGGCGTTACGGAAGCCTGTACGACAGTACGAATGTTTGGCAGGGCCGGGATGCATTACTAAGGCGCAGGTACAAGGCAGTGCGAAGCAAAGCAAGGTCAAACGAGCGCCGTGGGCGTTACGGAAACCTGTGGGTGCGGGGTTTGGGAAGATTGGTGGGGGGTGGGGAGGAGGCCAGGAGGGGCAGATGAGAGCAAGCGAGGAAGCAAGGGGGGAAGCAAGTGAGGAGGCAAGCGTTGCTCCGATGGTGCGGGCGCGAGGCGAGGTCAAAGCAGAGCGCTAGGTATGGGCCTACGACGTTAGTAAGGCAGCAGACGACGGGGCCTCTAGGTGCATGCGAGCCTCTAGCGTCAAGGCCGAGACCAGGGGCCCCGACGCGGAGGGGGAGGGGGGGGGTATGTGAGAGGGTCAAGGCAAAAGGGTCAAGGCGCAGGCCCCAGGCACCCCGCGAGCCCCGGTACCCACCCGCCAGCGCGTCCGGCGGCGCGGGGGCTCCCGCGGGCGTGAGCCAGATGGCTGACGTGGCGGCGGGGCTGGCGTCGCCGCGGGGGGTGCCGCCTGCGGGGAGCGTCGGAGAGGGGTGGGGGGCGTTGCGGCGTTGCGGGGCGGACAGGCCAAGATAAGAGAGGGCGACGCCGGTATGCCCCACCGAAGCCATGGCAGCAGTAGCAGCATCAAACACGGCCGCTGCTCCCCAATGTGTCCCTCGCAGCGACGGTCCCGGCACGGTCACGGTAGATACAGGTGCAGGGGCACCGCTCACCCGCTTGCTGCCCGCCGCCCCCGCCACCTTGCGCCTGCCCCGCCCCCGCCCCCGCCAGCGCCTGGCGGATGAGCTGCAGAGGCGTGGCCTGCTGCTGGGGGGTGGCCTCGAACTGCCGGTCCTCCTCCTGGGGTGGTCGAGAGGTTGAGGGTTTGCGGGGTTGGAGGGTACAGGGAGGTTGATTGGGCAAAGGGGTTGGAGGTGGGGGGTCAGTGATGTCAGACGCCAACTGGGCCAACTGCCAACCGCCAACCGCCAACTGCCCACCTGATCCAGGAACATGCCGACCACGTTGCGGCAGGGGTACTGCAGGGGCCGGGGGGAAGGGGGGGGGGAGAAGGGATGAGAAGGGGGTGAAGGAGGAGGGGCCAGACGCGTGGGGAGACGTGTGTGGGAGCACACGGGGCAACAAGGTGAGCATCCCCTCTGACCCCGCGGATATCAAAGCTGTGGCCGACCCTTCCCTGCCTGCCCCTACCTGCCCTACCTGCCCCCCCTCCCCCCCAACCCCGAGGCCCCCACCTGCCCCGGCAGCTCCCTCAGCGCCTCCCGCCACGCCGCCAGCAGCGCCGGCGGCTCCGAGCCTCCCATTCCACCGCCCCCCCCTCCGCCTCCCCCTCCGGTGCCGCTGCTGGAGCGGGGCCGGCGCGCCACCGCTGACGCCGCTCGGCCCAGCAGCGACAGCAGCGCGCAGCGGGCCTCGTTGTACAGGTGGGCCAGGGCCAGGAGGTAGGCCTGGGGTAGTGTAAAAGGAGGAGGAGGCAAAAGGGTGATGAGAAAGAAAGGGGCCGGGGCGAGGGGCAGGTAGGTATTAAGGGCCTCGTTGTACAGGTGGGCGAGGGCTAGCACGCAGGCGTGGAACCGGAGAGCGGAGCGACAACGGGGATGAGGAAGAGGGGAAAGGACTGCGAAGGACATACCAGCCTCAGCCCCCAGCTCCGCCCCCCAGCCCCATGCCCCAGCCCCGTGCCCCAGCCCCCTACCCCACCCCTCCCTACCCCCTCCCCACCTGGTACGTGGCCTGGCGCAGTGCCCCCTCCGCGTCAGGGGGCCTGGAGTAGTGTGTGTGGGGGGGGGGGGCGCGAAGGGGCGAAGGGGTGAAGGCGGCATGCGTCATGCGGTTCAGGCTCCGCCCCGGGCCTGTCACCCCGCCGCCCACCTCCCCTCCCCCTCCCTTGCTCGTCTCTCGCTCGGAAAGTGCTCACCCCCTTCCCCTCGTGCTTTCCCCTCCCCTCCGCTCCTGCCCCCCCTCCCCTCCCCACCTGGCCGCTGCCAGTGCCGCGGGCGTGATGGCCTGACCACACAGGGTCAGGGGATCAAGCGTGGGGACCTGGGGGGGGGGGGAGGGGGAGGGAGCAGAGGGAGAAGGAGGACTTCGTATACCCGTGCCGGCCAGCGGCTTCAAAGCATTAGACCCATCAACCCATTCAACCATGCAACAAGGTGAGGGGCATGCCCGCAGCCCCTCGACCTTGCATTGTACAGCTGCCGGCGCAGAATCCAGTCTAAGGGCCACTAAGCGAAAGCCCCGCTGACCCAAGCTTTGTAAGCAGGACAGTCCGAGAACCCGCGGGCGAGGCCAGACAGGCCCCGCGCACCTGGGGCTCGAAGGGGAGCCACAGCTGCCAGTCCACACTGCCCAGCGGCCCCGCCCCCACGGCCGCGGCCGCGGCCGCGGCGGCAGCGGCGGGGTCGGAGGGCCAGGGCGCTCCGGGGCCCTCCCCCGGCTCGGCCTCGGCGTCGCCGCCTGCGGAGCAACGGGGGAGGATGGGGGGAGATGGGGGGTGTCGTTACATGGGCGGGGGTCAAGGGAGCTCAGCGGCATCGTAGGAGGGCGGGGAGTGGGCGGAGCGGTTGAGGAAAGCGCGCGAAGCCGGGCCGAGGGCTTCCAACCCACGACGGCTGGTGCTATCGCGGAGCAGGGAGGGTGGGAGGGTGGCATGCGGATACCGTAACAGACTCTCAGAGGGGGACCTCACCTCCGTACCCCCGGCCCGACAGCGCCCCCGGCGGCGGCGCGGAGCCGTCGGCCGAGGCCGCGCCGCCCGCGGCGGCGGCGACGGCGGCGGCGGTGGGGCGGCCGAAGACTGTGGCAGTGACGGCCCCCACGATGGCTAGACAGGCGGAGAAGGTCCAGGCCTGGGGGCGGACGGATGGTGTGTGGGGGGGGAGAGGATGAAGGACTGTGGCTTCAAGGGCAGCCACCTGTGGCCCTTGCTGCCCACAGAATTTCCTCCGTGGCCTCCCCTTTCCCCCTCCCCTTTCCCGCCCCCCTTTTCCCCCCTCTCACCTCCCGGAACATCGGCCGCACGCCGCCTCCCCCCGGCCGCCCCTCCCGCGCCCCCAGCTCCGCCCCCTCCCCCGCCACGAAGCGCAGCCCCCGCTCCGCCACGTCCACGGGCCGACCCAGGCGCAGCAGCAGCCGGGCCTGGCTGGCGAACAGGTACTGCCGGAACCTGGGGGGGGGGGGCAAGGGGGCGAGAAGGGAGGCTAGGAAACGAGGATGGGGGCTGGTGAAGGGGTTCGTCACCATGTGAGCTTAACTGGATTGCGGGCCTGGCTGGCGAACCGGTACTGCCGGAACGTGGGTCGATGCGGTGGACATGGGGAAGCCCTCAACCTACCCCACCCGGGCAGTGGGACCATGGACCCAGGAACCGCGTCGGACACCGCAACGCCCCGTCCACCCCGCACCCGCCCACCCTCCCCCCGCCCCCCACCTGAACTCCTGCGCCGCCCCCCGCTTGAGAATAGACCTCCGTGTGACCCGCCAGGAGGCGTTGGTGAGCGTGGCCACCTCGGCACCCTCGCCGCTGGCGCCTGGGGGGAGGGGTGGGGGGGTAATTTCCGGACGTGATGGAGAGCGAAAGGGCGGGTAGGTGGGGCCGGAGATGGATGCGCGTTTGGCAGTAAACAGAGCGCGTGTGCGAAGACACGCCACCCCGCTCTCAAATCAGCACAGCACTGTCCCTGTCGGGAGCAGCTCTGACCCTGGCCCTGGCAACATGGCTCGCGCCTTGCTGTCCCGCCCCGCAACCCCCCCAGCCCCACCCCGGTACCTCCCGCCCCCACGCCTCACCGTACGTGTCGTCGCCGCCCTCGGCCCCCGCTGCCCCTCCGCCCCCTCCTCCGCCGCCCCCCGGGCCCCCCCCCGCCCCCTCGGGGCGGCCCAGGGTCTCCAGGTAGGCAGCCTCCAGCTCCACGTACCTAGGGGGGAGGGCGGGTGGGGGGGGGATTTGAGCGCAATTGAGTCATGGTGGAAGCGGGCAGCCTCGTGCGCACAGCCCCCTGCATACAGCCACCCTTCTACCCCCCACCCCACCCCACCACCCCGGCTCTCACTCCTTGTACGCGTCCAGGCTCAGCCCGCAGCCCTCCAGCAGCAGCGCCAGGGAGTCCTTGACCAGGTAGAGCGAGGCGAAGGACCAGTGGGGGTCGCGGCGCTCGTTGGCCAGGCGCTGGACCTGACAGGGGGGGAGAGGGATGGGGGGGGGGAGGAGGCAAGGGAGGGAGCGGGGGGAGGAGTTTGGGATGTTTGGCCGTAGAGTCGACCGCGGAAAGCGGCGCTGGACCCGGGGGGCCAGGATTGTTTGGGCGTCGCGTCACGTTCGTGGCGTCAGGTGTGGTGGAGGGAAGGGAGTGGGTGCACTCCCCTTCAGCCTCCAAGCTCGCAGCGCAAAACCCCGCCCTCGACCTGCCCCCCCCCACCCCCACCCCACCTCGGCCATGTACGCCGCCTGGCGCGCCTCGAAGCTGCCCCGCACGCACTCCCTCAGCACGCCATCCAGCTCGTCCAAACCGCCAACCACCCCGCCCAGGCCGCCGCCAACGAAGAAACCGCCGCCGCCAACGCCGGCCCCGGGAGCCCCCGGCCCGCCGGCGGCGCCGCCGGCGCGGGGCGTTACGGCGCCCCAACCGCCGGAGGCGGTTGAGCCGCCGGTTGCGCCCGCCGCCACCGCCGCCATTGCGGCAGCCGAGTAGCCCTTGGGCGGATCGATGCGGATGACGCGTGTACGAGTGCGGGCCGCGAAGTCGTCCCGCAGCTTGTCGTACACCTGGGAGTCGAAAGGTCGCGGCGTTGTAGTGAGGGGCGTGAAGGGAAGGCGCTTCAGAGCCCACAACCCGTGCTTGAGGCTGGGCTTCACAAGGCGCGCCGGGCCCTCACCCTAGATTCAGTGATCCCACCTGAGGTCCATCAGTCAGCCCCCAACCGATCAACCAACCACCCAACCGACTCGTTAGCCATCCGCCCCACCTTCTTGGCCCCCTTATCCGAGACGTCCAGCTCCGCCGGACGCACGTACACAACCACCCACTCTGCCCCCAGCACCCCGCCGCCGCCGCCAGCGCCGCCACCCGCGCCGCCGCCGCCGCCACCCAGCAGGGAGCCCACGCCTAGGCCGCCGGCGGCGGCGGCGGCCGCCGGCGCGGGCGGCGGCGGGCCGCCCCAGTCGCGCTCAATCTCTGCGATCGCTTTTTTGATGGCTGGCTTTACGGTGTTCTTATACTCTGTGGGGTCCGTGCAGTTGACCTGCAGTTGAAAGACAGAAAGACAGAAGCGAGTTCCTCATCGCATGTGCAGGGGCCAGGAAGGGATGTCCGTACATTCACTCATCCCGCCAAGCAGCGCCTGGCAACCTAGCGCGCACCGGCCTTGGCTCGCTTGCCACCGCGCATGTTCCTTCCACCATGCTCCCGATCCCTCCCCTGCCCCCCCCCTCCAATCAATGCCTTCCACCATGCTCGCAGCCCCCCAGGCCCTTCAGTCCCCCTCTGCCCCACCCCTGCCCCCTGCTCCCCACCCCACCAGCAGAAGGTGTGCGTAGGGGTGGCGGAACCACACCACGGCCGAGTGCGCGAAGGGGCGCAGCCGCTGCAGCCGCTTGTCCCCTGAGGCCACGAATCTGCCGCCGGCGGTGGAGGTGGGCGGGTGGGAGGGTCGAGATGAGGGGACACAAAGCAAGCTGCGTTGGGCAGCGACTTTACATACATGGCCGCACCATGTGTGGCATCAAAGCGGTACCGAGAGCGTCTCACAGCACGGGCCCGACGTCAGGCCCCACACGGGCCCATCCAGGCCCCGCGCGGGCCCAACCAGGCCCCCCCCGATCCCGTCCCAGCCGCTCACTGCAGGCTCAGCCGCTCCACCGCCACCGCCCGCCCCAGCTTGTTGTGGAGCGTCAGGTTGTGGAGCGTGCAGCGAGACTCGAGAAGCTGGGGGGGGGGAGGTGGAAGGAGGTGGGCAGCTCGTACTCCTTGCTCGATATCTCCACTCCAGACTGTGGCCCCGCCCCACCCCACCCAGCCCGACCCCGCCCTCCTCTGCCTCTCCCCACTACTCACGTCCCGTACGGATGCGAACAGCCCGGGCGTCCCCAGCTCGTCCACCGACACCAGGAACAGCCCGCCGTACTCGTCCTCTCCGTCCATGGGGCTGTACTGTTGTACCGCCTCCGTACACCGTTGACGTACGGTACCGTACGCAACAGATCACGGGCGCCCTGCCGCACCCCCGGCAAGTGAGGCCAGGAGCTGACACGCCGAGCTGCAGCGCGGTAGGCCCGGCCTCCCCTCGCCTGCACTGCGCGCCTTCAGCCCCGGGGCCTCGGGTCTTGGTCCCCGGGAAGAGGGGGTAGAGCTGATCCCTAATGCAAGCTGGCCGCGGCCCTTGCTACAGCTGCGAAGTCGACCCCGTGCAGCTTCGCACCAAGTTCAGAGGCTCTGGCTGAAGAACCTGGCTTGCCCCAAAAGGTCGGAGCTCCCTTGGAAGCTTTGGTCTTTGGCGACGTCAAAGGCTGCGGCCGCTGGAAGGGTTAAGCTGAGTTCGATCAGAGGCCTCCGCGTCCGATTGGCCTGTGGGGCGAGCCGGGGAGAGGAGGGTGACCTCCTGGCTTACAGCCCCCCTGCAAGCCTCCAAGCAGTGTTGCCTTGGGGAGGACAAGTCCGCTTGCTAGATGAAAGTGCTGAGAGCACAGGTACAAGCCAAGCCTAGCACAGAGCGCCCCTGCAGGTCCGCGGGGGCTTCCCTGCCCGTGCCCCCGAGTGCGTGGACCCCGCCTAGTCGCGGGAACACGCTGCACCACTTGCCTTGCGGTCCTAAACGCGGGACCCGACGAGTATCCCCTTAGCTCCAGCCATCCATGCGCCTGCTGTGCAGTCAGCGGAGTCGGAACCGTTGTGCATTTGCACGCGCCGGAACTGAGACCACTGCCCAACCTTGTCTTAATCTCGTGCCGACATGTCTCTAGAAACAGTCTTGCGGTAAAAAGTACGGGGCGAGCTTAGCTGTGGCGCAACTTGGAATAGCGCGTCCGGCACAACCGGCCCCCTGGCTACGCTCGTCACTTCCTATGCTATTTGATGCGCAGACAAAGCTATCCCCAGCATGATCAGGCACTGCGGGGCCTCTTGCGATTGGGGCCTGACGGGATCGATGCCTGTTCTGCACGCACCGTGTTGTCTCACAATACCACAGCGGCTCTAACCTTACAACATAGCAGACACATTACTTGCAGCTTGGGCATGCTGACCTGGTAGCTCGAGCGTATCGACAAGCCCGCGACCTGCTTCCCTACCTTGCCCCAAGGGGCGTAGCCGCTTGGCACTTGACGATGCTCTAGGACTACTAGCGCAACCATGTCTTTCGCGGTCCGTCAAACAATTCCGGCGGCCAAGGCCTCTAAAGAGAGCAACCTCTTCAAGGGGCTCTCCACGCTGCGTGGCGATGAGAAGAAGAAGGCAGAGGCGCCGAAGGACTCCGCTATGCAGGCATACCTAGCCAAGGCCTATGGCGGGGGCGATGGGGATGGGGGGGATGGCGAGCCCAAGAAGAAGAAAAAGAAGAAGAAGCAGGACGCAGGAGGCGGTGCTATCCGCATATTGGACCAGGACGCCACGGGGTTTAAGGAGCTGGAGTCCAAGAACCGCAAGGCCGCACTGAAGCGGGGTCCGCCGGGGGCTGGCGGGGACAGCGAGGACGAAGAGGAGGAAGGTGAGGGCAACTCCCGGCTGCCCCTACCCTTTGAGCTGCCTTGAACGGGCAGCTAACGGGCAGCAGACCTATCGAGTATATCTGGCTGGAAAATATTTGGTCCCTTTAGAGGTCTGACGGCTCAAGATGCTGTGGATCGCTGACGGCAACCTGGCAATGTCCGATCCTTCTGCCGCCGCAGAGGCCCCCACCATTGCGAACCCCGAGGAGGCAGCGGCGCTGCTGCGACTGGAGGAGAAGGTGAGGCACCAGGCCGTCAACGGGAGTGATGAGCGCCCGCTCCCGCTCCCCCTTGTTAAGGCTTGTGAAGGCCGGGAAAGCTTGCCCAGGCTTGCCTAGGGTCCACCGCACGGCGGACGCTGTCGTACCCGGCACGACCACTCCGCCCGCTGGGAGACTTGCACCCCTGTCTGTGATTCACATCTGCAGCCCCAAACCCTTTGTTCCACTTATCTCCTCTTACGTTCTCTTTTCTGTGCCATTCGCAGATTAAGAGCGGGTCGGGTTGGGTGGCGGCAGACGAGCCCAAGCCTCGGGGCGGGCGGGCGGGGCCCAGCGGGCGGCACGACAGCCCGCCGGACGCCTCGCCGCCGCGGCGGGGCCGGAGGCACGACAGCCCGCCGGACGCCTCCCCACCGCGGCGGCGGCCAGCAGGGGGCTCGCCGGACGCTTCGCCGCCGCGGCGGGGGCAGCGGCACGACAGCCCGCCAGACGCCTCTCCACCCCGCCGCCGCCCGGCTGCCGCCGCCGCTGACGCCTCCCCGCCGCGGCGGGGCCAGCGTCACGACAGCCCGCCAGACGCCTCTCCACCCCGCCGCCGCCCGCCTGCCGCCGCCGCTGACGCCTCGCCGCCGCGGCGGGGCCAGCGGCACGACAGCCCGCCGGACGCCTCGCCGCCCCGCCGCCGCCCGGCTGCCGCCGCCGCTGACGCCTCGCCGCCGCGGCGAGGGCAACGACACGACAGCCCACCCGACGCGTCGCCGCCCCGCCGCCGGCCCGCTACTGCGGTGCCGGACGCGTCGCCGCCCCGCCGACGCGCGGCGGCTCCCCTGCCCGACGCCTCCCCCCCACGCCGGGGGAAGCGACACGACAGCCCTCCGGACGCCTCCCCGCCGCGGCGGAGGCAGCGGCATGACAGCCCGCCCGATGCCTCGCCCCCGCGCCGCCGGCCCGGGGCTGGCCCGGGCCCGGCGGCGGACGCCTCCCCGCCGCGGCGCAGGACCCGGCACGACAGCCCGGACGCGTCGCCGGCCCGGAGGGGAAGGTGAGGCCCAGCCGGGTCCGGGCGGGGCCCAACCGCTCGGCCGGCTCACATCTCAGGCCCAAACCCTCCCGCCGCCTCGTTCCCATCCAACCTGACGCCCTCCGCACTACCCCTGCACCACCCCCGACGAACGTACCACCCACACCTGCCACACCGCGCACCCACCCCCACCCCCACCCCCACCCCCACCCCCTCCCTTGGCCCCCGCCGCAGGTCTCCGCCCGGCCGCGGTGCAGCAGGCGCAGGCGCCGGCCCATCCTCGGCGGCGGCGGCAGCGGCAGGGGCCGGCCGCAGCTCCATGCCCCCCCCGCCCGACCGCATGGGCGACGGCACGGCCGCGGGGCTGGTGTCGGCGGAGCAGCTGGCGCGGGACTTGGCGGTGCAGAAGGCGGCGGCGGAGGAGCGCAGGTTGGGGGCGGCATGGGGGCTGTAAGGGGTTGGGGAGATGAGAAGCAAGCAAGGGGAGGGTTGGCTTGGCAGGAGGAAGTCAAGGACTGGGGTTCTGGCCCCCAAAGCCCTTCTCCACCACCCGCGCCTACCCCACCACCCCCTGTACCCCCCAGGCGCAACGCCGTGGGCCGCGGCGCCTCCACCGTGTACCGCGACAAGGTCACGGGCAAGGTCATGAGCGCGGAGGAGGCGGCGCAGGCCAAGGTGGGGAGGCGTGCGGACGAGGCAGGGCTCCAGGCGCAGGCCTCGAGCCCTCTAGGGGCACAGCTCTGGGCATAGCTGGGTGATGTAGAGGGGCTGAAACTCCCGCCCAACTCGGAATAGTGAAGGGCTCTCTCACCTGCTTGCCCTCCCCCCCTCCCGTACGGCAACCGTACGGCACCCGTACGGCACGCCCTCCCGCAGGAGGACGAGCGCGCCGCCCGCCGCAAGCCCTCCATCTACGACGAGGATCAGACGCTCGAGTGGCGCTCGGGTCTGGCTCAGAAGCGGGAGGCGGAGGAGCGGCGGAAGGCCATGGAGGAGGAGGTGGGGGGGGAGAGGGATGTTGGAGAGGGGTGGAGAGGGGTGGAATGGAGTTCTCAGGACGCATGCTGCCAGCATGCTCACCCTGCCGGACGGACCCGGCTTGAGCCCTGTGCCCGGTGCTCAACTGTCTTGCGGGCTGGCCATCCTGGGGGTCTCTAGGGGTCTCAAGGCGTCTATACGTTCTCATTGAGAGCTGATGCAGAGGCGCCTGCCTGCTCCGCGACCTCACACCAACTCTTCACACCCTTCCCCACCCCGCTCCCCGCTCGCCGGCCGCCGCCTTATCGTTTCCCGCTCGAAAAGAACACCCCGCTCCCCCCCTCCCTTTCCCCCCTCACCCCTCTCCCCCCCCCTCCCCCAGGCCGCCAAGCCCTTTGCCCGCGCCCAAGTTGACGACGCCCACGACGCAGCGCTCCGCACCGCAGTGCGCTTCGGCGACCCCTTTGCGCACCTGGCGCGGAAGAAGGCGGGGGAGGCGGGGGCGGCGGCCACGGCGGCGCTGACGGAGCGGTACGACAGCGAGCGGCTGGGCAAGAGCGGTGAGGCGGGGGCAGGGGGGCGGGGGGGGGGGGGGGGAAGATCGTTGAGGAGTTGGAGTTTGGTGAGCCCAGGTGGGTGTGGTGGGGAAGGAGGCGAGGAGGGGGGGGGAGAAAGGGGCCGGCAGGATGATGAGGAGTGGTGAAACGGCCGACGGCTTTGAGAGGAATGGGGGGGGGGGGGATGGGGGAATGCATGAGCGGAGGGAGCGAGGGATGAGAAGGAGTGGCCGTAAAGCGGCAAACTCCTGTCCACACCTCCCCTTCCCAGCCCCGCCCACCCACCCGCAAGCTCCGCAAGCTATGCTTCCCTGGCGCAAGCGACGCGATCCCGCTCACCAACAAACGCCCCCCGCCCCTTCCCCTCCCCAACCCCGAACCACCCCAGGCTTCAAGGTGCCCCAGGAGGTGCCCCCCCACTCGTGGCTCAAGCGGGGCGTGGCCGCCCCCGCCAACCGCTACAACATGCGGCCGGGGCGCCACTGGGACGGCGTCAACCGCAGCAACGGCTTCGAGGCGCAGATGTTCAAGTGAGGGGGGGGGGGGCGAGGGGGAGGGGGGGACGGGAGGGGGGTGACCTCAGACAATGAGGAGGGAAGGGGACGACACCGGCTCTCCGATGCTTCCGACCCCCCTTACCACCCCACCACGCCCCACCTCCCAACCCCGCCACATCCCTCCACACCCCTCCATACACCTCCACACCCCACCTCCCAACGCCGTTACATCCCTCCACACACCTCCACACACCTCCATACCCTTCCAAATCCCTCCACACACCTCCAAATCCCTCAACTCCCCTCCACCCCACCCCCCAGGACCCAGAACACGCGGGCGCACCAGGAGCTGGAGGCGAGGCTGTGGAGCATGGGGGACATGTAGGGGGGTGGGGGCATGTATGGAGGGGACATGTAGGGGGGTGGGGGCATGTATGGAGGGGGCATGTATGGAGGGACGGGGGGTGGGGGCATGTATGGAGGGAAGGGGGGTGGCGCGGAGCATCAGAAGGGAGCGCTAAGGGGGAGGGGGGCGTGGTGCGCTCATCAGGGGGCGTGGGGCGGCCGGGAGGGGTCGTCCACAGGGGGCCTGCGGCCTGGGCGTTGCTGTGTGGCTGTGCGTTGCGGAGCATAGGCCGTGGGCGTTTGCGAGTGGCAGCGTGGCCGGCTGCCGCATGCTGGTGGGGGCGGTGGCGGTGGTTGTGAGGCGGCGCACTCGGGATATGTGCGGCATGGATATGCGCGCACAAGCAGCACACAGGAGGGGCGGTGGGGCTGTTGGGTGTGGGTGGCCGTTGGTCTGCGAGCGCCCCTAGTGAGGAGGGCGGAGCAGTGCAAGACTGCAAGTTCCCAATGGCTTCGTCCCCACCTCGAGTCCCCAACTCCCGAGGCAGCGGCAGCGGCAGGCGCAGCGCGTGCGAGATCCGTCCGCGGCGGTGCTGGTGCGGGGCGGGGGTGGCTCGGCGAAACTGACGGACTGCAAGGTCCGCGGCGGCGGGAGCGACGGCACAGGCGGCGGCAGCGCCGCGGGCGACGGCGCTGGCGGCAGCGCGGCTGCTGCCGCGGGGGCCGGCGGCAGCGGGGGCCCCGCAGTCAAAGCCGATCCCGACGGGGCCGCGGCGGCAGCTGGCGGCGGCGGCACGGCGGCGGCGCCAGGGCCGGCGGCGGCGGCTGGCGGCGGGCCGCGCAGCTGCGTGGTCGTGATGGCGGGAGGCAACGCGACGCTGACGGGCTGCACGCTCAGCGGGGCGCCCAAGCACGGGCTGCTGGTCAAGGGCGAGGGCAGCAGCGCTACGGCCGTCAGCACGACCAGCGACCGCAACGCGGGCACGGCTTTCAAGGCAACTGACAAGGCCCAGCTGGTGGCGGAGGCGTGCACGGCCAGCGGCGGCAAGGACGGTTTTGTCACGGCGCGCGCCGGCCGCGCCACCCTCTCGCGCGGCTGCCGCGCGCACACCCTCTCCCACGTGGGCTTCCGGTCCAAAGGTGCCGGGTCCCCACTGGACGCCGGAAACGCCGCCCGTGCGGTGGACATCAGCGGCTCCGGGTTCTGTTCGGAGAAGGGCGGACGCATGACCGCCGGCAACGACTGCGCCGCCCGGCGCTGCGGTGACGACGGCTTCGCCACCCTGCACACGGGCTCCGAAATGGAGCTGGGGAACAACTGCATGGCCGAGGGCTGCGGCCGCTACGGCTTCGTCAACTCCAAGGGCGCCAGCCTGAGCGCCGGGGACGGCTGCGAGGCCCGGTCCTGCGATGAGGGCGGCTTCGCTGTCATCGGTGGCGACGCGGACGCGGACGCGGCGGCGGGCAGCGGCGCCGAGCCGCAGGCTGCCATGCGTCTGGGCAGCGGCGCCGTCGCGGTTGGCAGCGGGCGCCGGGGCTTCCTGGCTCAGGACGGCGGCCGGCTGGAAGCGGGCCCGGGATGCAGGGCGGAGGGCAGCGGCCGCCTGGAACCGAGCCTGGGCGAGGGCTTTGCGGCCCTGGGCATCACGCTCGGGCCGGGGGCGGTGGCCAAGGGCAACGGCTCTGACGGCTTCACGGCGGCCAGCGCGGGGCAGATCGACGTATCTGGCGGCGCCCGGGCGGAGGGCAACAAGGGACAGGGCGTCTGCGCCGAGGACCAGGGCTCGCGGGTGAGGCTGGGGGTATGGCTGAGGGTATGTTTGGCTGGGAGCATTCCTAGAAACGAGGGGGAAGGATCGGGCGGGCTTACAGCTGCGGCGGGGATACTTGGGTGAGGGGCGGGCTTAAAAGCTAATCGCCCAGGGAATGGACGGGTGGGCTTGGGTCCCAAGACTCCCTGTATGTCTGATGGTCGATTCACCTGGCCCACTGCCCACATCTGCCCACTTCTGGACCCACTGCCTGCAGATCAAGCTGGGCGAGGGAGCTCGAGCGTGAGAGAACCACGGCTCTGGCGTCATGGCCAGGGAGGGCGGCCTCGTGGAGGCGGGGGCGGGGGCCGAGGCGAGCGACAACGGGGCCGGGGGGTTCCATGCGGTTGGGGCGGGAGCGGAGGTGAAGCTGGTCGACAAAGCGTTCACGGCCACTGGTAACGCTGCGGCAGGGATCTGTGAGGAGGAGGGCGGCCGGGTGCTCAAGCAGTAGTAGCGCCCTGGGGCTATGAGGACCAGCTTGTGCGGAAGAGGCTCATCATGCATGGCTTGTTGTGCCCCAGCAGCAGCGCCCTGGGGCCATGAGCACTACTGCCAGTAGCTCGCCCCAGCAAGTAACTTGTGGGGAAGCGGCTCAGGGCGGCTAGGGCCGCAGGCGGATGACGAGACGCTGAACGGGCGAGCCCGACCCTCATCCCAGAACCGTCAAGCCGGTCGTGGAGCGGAGGGCTAGTTTGGTTATGACGAGAAAGGCTTGGAGTGGAGGGCTTGCGCATGTAGGGCTTGACGGCGCGCCCGGCGGCTGTGTACTCGAATGATGGTTGCACCAGAGAGTCCGTGTGTTGCACCCGAGGGAAGGCTCGAAGTACATGGGGCATGTAGTAAGGGGTGCTTCATCTTTTGTTGTGGGAGGGTGGCACGGCGGCGCCCAGCCCAGTGCAAGCCAAGAGAAGCTCTCTGCAGAAAGGGCGTCTTGCAGTCAACTGCCCAGGGGGTTGAGGAGCTTGGCTGGGCTGCTGCTGTGTGCCGTGTGCGTGTACCGGGGCCCTGCCCGCTGGCTGCTGGCCCATGGAAGCCTGCGTGCAAGGGCCATGCTACTGGGAGGGTGGTGGCGGTCGGAAGGCCGCGTACGAGATTTCCTGGTCTACCTGGTCCCGGCGGCCATGTAAAGTGGCAGCAACGTTGTGATGCAGTACATGCTCGATCGTATGGTCTGCCTTGATCTAGGACACACCGCCTGCCCAACACCGCCGCATCCCCATCTATCAGGCGAAAGAGAGTCCCGAATTGAAAGGGACGCAATGCAGTTCTGAACACTCGAGGGCACACACACAGGCCGCAGACTACATCCACGACAGACCCTCGAGGCTTGTCCACTTGCTCTGCCTAAAACCCTGTGCTCTCGTCCATCTACTGCTTTGCCATATGCTCTATATCTAGTTGTCTGGGCATGGGTACAGGCATGGGTACGTGGCTCCGAGGGACAGGGTGGCTTTACCCCTCAAAACTTCTGCGCGCTCCAAGCACTTTTCAGCTTGCAACAGGCAGCCACAGATCCTGTCGATCCAGATCTCGCAACAAACAACATGGCGTCCCCACCGCTTCACTTTCCATATGTTACAGGGCCCAACATCCGAAGGCCAGAATAGTAAGGCAAGGGTCATCGCAACCCATCACCACACGCATCACCAAAATTCCACAACCTATAACAGGAGCGCAGTTCCTCGCATTTCACAATCAACCATGATAACCATGGCCGCAACCAACCCATGATGTGCCCGCTGCTACAGCGAGGGCCTTGCCAAGGCCTGCAAACAACTAGCCCCAAATCCAGAAACGCGACAAGGGCAACCTAGCTACCAAGCCCACTGCCAAGACCACTTGCCTGGTTGCAAATACCACCTCTGAGCAAGCCCCGCAAGCCCCAAGGTGCTTTAGGTCAACCTGCGCTCTACTGCTCGACCGCCACCTGTGCCCATGGGCACGAATCCCACCTGAGTCCCACCTGTGCCCGGCAAATGTATGCATGAGTCCCAAGACCCTGGCCAGGGGGCCCATGCCGACCTGCCCTTCATCGATCATGCTGATCAGCAGAGGTCTCACGCACGAACACAACACTCCCCACCCACACTGCCCACTCTGTCGTGAAGGACGACAGCGGTTGCCATGCATCACCCCCCCGCGCCCGGCCCTCCCCCTCCCGCCCCTCCCGCCCCTCCCCCTCCCCCCCCGCCCTGCCCCCCGCTCCCCCCCGCTGCCAGCGCCGCCCCCACGTCCCCCGCCAGCGCCTCCGATCGCGCCCTCAGCTCCGCGGCCAGGGCGGGGGGCAGCCCCGCCTCCAGCCGGGCGATTGCGGCGTCCACCTGGGGGGGGTTGGGGGGTTGGGGGTGGGGGGGCCGCGAGTTGGCTGGGGAGCTGGGGAGTTGGGGGGGTGGAGAGGCGGCGGCGTAGTGGCGGCGTCCACCTGGGGGGTAGTGGGGGAAGGAGAGGGTGGAGGAATGGAGGAAGCAGTTGAAGGGGCTGAAGGTGGCGGGGCCACGGAGGCTAGAGCGATGGCGGCGTCCACCTGGGGGGTCGTAGCGGGGAGTTGACTGGTGGTAGAGGGGTTGAGGAAAAGGAGGGAGGCGGGCAAGGGCGCAAGGGGGGAAGGCCTTGCTTTGCACCGCAGTGGCGGCGTCCACCTGGGGTGGGGGTGTGAGGGCCGCCGGGGAGCATGGGGCGCGGGGTGGGGGCCGTGCCCCATGCCAAACATGCAACCATGTTATCAGTCAACGCAGGCCCTCCTTGACCCCTGTCCCAGTGGCGTGGAGGCTCGCGGCGAGCCCGCGAGCCGCTCGCCAACCCCCTGCTCGTCCCCCCGCAAGCTCACCCACATGCCCGGCCCGGCCTGTCCCCGCTCCCCACTCGCCCTACCCACATGTACCGTGTGGCTCGGCCCACTCCCAGGGCGCCCAACCCCCCCCCAATGGGTACTCCCTAAACACACGGTTTGCTAGGGCTTTCGGTTCCGTATCTAAGGCCTGCCGGCTAATCACCGCGCCTGAGACTCCCAGGCTCATGCGAGCAGCCCTACACACACACACACCCCAAAGCTCACCGCCGAGTTGGACATCCGCGCCGCCCCCGCGTAGGCCGCAGAGCCCGCGGAGGCCAGCGCCGCGGAGAGGGGCGCCCCTGCGTCGGCCAGCGCCACCAGGGCCTGGGGGGGGGCGGGGGGGGGGTTGAGGAGGAGGGAGGAGGAGGAGGGAGGAGGGGGAAGAGCGAGGAGGAGGATCTGGAGGAGCGCCGCCCTTCCTTAGCCAGTTCGCCCCAGAGCCCCGACCGAGGAGGCGCCTTAGTCACCCTCCGTAACCCCCGCCAAGCCCCCCCCCCCCTCCCTCCTCCAGCGGCCCTCTTCCCTCCCACCCTCCTCCCCCACCCCACCCGCATCACGGCCTCCGCCCGCAGTGACGCCGCCTGTGCCACCCCCTGCGCCGCCCGAACCGCGTGCTGCGCGCTGGCGTTGGCGACAGCGCCCGCCGCCGCCACCACGGCCGGGTCCGTCAGCGCGCGGCCCGCCAGGCCCAGGCCAGGCCCCAGGCCCAGGCCCAGGCCGGGCCCCGGCGGGCCCCCTGCCTGCTGCTTCTCCTGTGGCTCTTCATCGCTGCCTTGGCGGCTGCCCCACAGCAACAGAGGCCGCCGCCGTGCTAGCTCGGGGAAGCGCTGCGCCGCCCTCGGCCACAGCGCACTGAGGTCAGCGCCAGTTCCATCCCTGCCGCCGGCGCCCCCCGGAGGTGCTCCCGCAGGTGGAGGCGGAGGAGGCGGCGGTGAGGGGGCGGGGCGCTGCGAGGCCAGAGCGTCCCGGAGCCGCGCCAGCAGCCCACCCCCCGCGCCGGCGGAGCCCGCCGCAGGCGATGTGCCCGCACCGGGGTTGGGACCGCCGGCGGTTGGGTCGGTTGGGTCGGTTGGGTCGGTTGGGTCGTCGTCGCCGCCCCCGTCCGATAGGGCGGGGCCGGTGGTGCCCTTGAAGACAATGTCCGCAGAGCCGGGGGGCTCCTGCCCCTGCCCCTGCCCCTGCGAGGGGCCCTGTGAGGAGCCCTGCTGGGGGCCCTGCAGGGAGATGCCCGGGGGAGACCCCTGGGAGCGATTGGAGGATCCAGCGCTGCCGCCGACGGAGCCCTTGCCCCCGTCGCTGCCCTTGGGGGCATTCCCTGCCTGACCCCCCTCCCCCGCCCCGTCCTCCTCTTGATAGTGGTCCGAGTAGCCGTAGCCGTTATCGTAGTAGTCACTAGCGGGTGGGGAGTGGTTGGAAAGGGGGATGCAGGTGGGCGTGGATGCGGGCGTGACCCCATGCCGTGCCCACGCCACTGCCGGCCTGGCATACGTCGTGCTCATACCCTGCCTTGATGATTCCCCTCCAGCGCCCCCCCCGCCCTCCCCCCACCTGCTGAAGGCGATGGTCGTGGAGCGGCGAAAGCATGGAAGCCCGGCTGCCCCCCTGCCCCCCCCTCTACCCCCTCTACCTTCCCCCCCCTACCCACTCCCTTACCCCGCCCCCACCTGTTGAAGGCGCTGGTGGCGGAGCGGCGGAAGGCGTCCAGATCGTCCAGGGTCTGGGGCGGGGGGGGGGAGGAGGGACGGGGAAGAGAATTGAGGGGGAAGATGAGCGACTCAACACCTCTGTCTCTGCTCCAAATCGTTCAGGGTCTGGGGGGTCTTGCCTGCCCCTCCCGTCCACCGCCCAGCACCCACCCTCAGGTTGAACCAGGAGAGGCAGAAGGGCAGCAGACCCCCCGCCGCGGGGCCGTCCGTCACGTCCCCCGCCACGCCCGCGCCCCCGTCGCCCGCCGTGCTGTTGCCGCCCGGGCCCATGCCCCCGCCCCCGCTGCCGCCCCCGCTGCCGCCCCCTGCGCTGCTCGTAGGCGGCGGCGCGAGGGGCAGCAGGTCTCCACCACCAAGGGCGCCGCTGGGGCGCCTCTTGGCACCCAAGGAGGTGTTTGCAGCGGCTGCCGCGATGCGCTGCGAGGGTGTGCTGAGGGCGGCGGTGTCGGGCAGTGAGCCCAGGCCGGTGCTGGCGATACCCGTCACCAGGACCTGCGTGGGGGGGGGGGGGGCAGGAGGGGGAAGGGAGGCGGTGAGGGGGGGTGGAAATGGGTTGGGCCCCTTAAGGTTCATAGGCAGGCCTGGCGACTCCCCTGACGAGGTCCTCGGGTGTGCACTTTGAAGGAGACGGGAGGTGCGGGCGGGAGGGGGGGCAAACACCCTGGAACGTGGGGAGCGTCGCCGAGGCTGGGTTGCCTCCGTCCACGGAGGCCCAGGGAGACTGCTGTCCTGAACTTCTGCCGCCCCCCCCTCTATCCCCACCTGGGTGCACGTGAGCGGGTTGCCAGCGCTGCGTTGCCATCCTGCGGGCCCCCCCCACCCCTCCACCCCACCCCCCACTCCCACCTGGGTGCACGTGAGCGGGTTCCAGGGCGTGAAGATGACGAAGGGGTACGCCACCACCTGCCCGTACTGCTCCACGCGGGGGTCTGGGGCAACGGGACGTTGGTGCGCGGGGGGGAGAAGTGAGCTTGAAAGGGAAGGCAAAGGGTAGAAGCGCGGCGTAGCAAGCTCAAGGGTACCTCAGACCCCACACCCGAGCACCCACAGCATCGGAACTCAACCAAACCTTACCCGGGCGGGCCCATTGCCAAGCTGAGGCTCAGGGCCGTCATACCGGCCCAAACGACATCACAACAGCCGCCCTCCACACCGTCACCCAACCGACATCACCCCGACAGGCCGACACCCACCCGCACCACCAGCCAGCCCCTCCACACACACACACACAGCCCCCACCCGCAAAGTTGACCAGGGCGTTGACCTGCCCCAGCGCCTCTGCGCCCGCGAAGCCCAGCGACTGGTCCCCCAAGGACACCACCCCCCGGGCCGCCAGGGGGCCTGTGTGGGGCAGGCTGAGGGAGCCGGCCTGGGTCTGAGGGGTGGGTGGGTGGGGTGGGGGGTGGGGGGTGGGGAAGGGGGGAGGGGGGAGGGGGGAGAGTTCAGGAGGAGATGAGAAGGATGGGGCATGAGGCATGGGGCTACGCAGGCCCACCACTGGCCCCCACCCCCACCTGTGACGTGGACACGCCCAGGCTGTTGCTCAGCGGGTTGTAGCCGACCTGCGGTACGACGCGCAAAGAGGTGGGGGCGTGCTGAGGGACAGGCCAGGGACAGTCCAGGGCACAGGGCGTCAGCAGATAGCCGCCTCTGCCACCAGGTCCGTCCAAACCCACACGCGTACACACGGACCGAAGCTGCCCAGGCCTGGACACGCGTACTGCTGGCGGCAGCTCCCGGCACGCACCTCCGCAACGAAGTAGTAGCCGTTTGCCGCCGCCGCCTCCGCCAGCCCCCCGCTGGCCTCCGCCAGGAAGTAGCCGCGCGAGGGGAAGAGCGAGCAGCACTCTGGGGGGGGTGGGGGTGGGGGGGGGAGGGGGCGGGGAGGAGAGCGAAGGTTGAAGTTTAGGGTTGTTTTTCCTCTCCCGCGTCTCCTCTCCACACTCGTCCATACGGCCCCCAAGGACTGCGGCACCCATTCACAAGGCCCTGCCATACCCCGTGCCTCCCATACCATGCCCATCACCCCCTGCCCCCTCCCTCCTACCATGGGTTCCCCCTGCCAAGGCCCCCTATCCACCAGCCCCCTTCCCCCCGCCCCCCCTCACGGAAGAACTGCGGCACCACCACGTATGCGGCCGTGGCTGCCACCGGCCTGCCCTGCCCCCCCGGGCCCCCCGTCAGGTACGACACCCAGCGGCCCTGGCTGGGGTTGACAGCCACGGACTGCGGGGAAGGGGGGGGGGGTAATGAGAGTTCAGTGTGCTTCAGGTTTTGCGGTAAGTAGCGAAGACATGTGCAAAGACCCCGCCAAACATCCGCCCCTCCAGGCTACTGCTGCTGGTGCTGCTGCTGGTAACACGTGCCTTACGGATCCAGACCCTTTCTGCCGTTGCGTCTTGCACGCCCCACATATTCAGATCCAGATCCAGATCCAGTTCCAGATCCCCTTGCTCCTGCCCACCTGGGATGAGGCCACGCCTCCCCCCGCGTTCAGGGTGCCGTCGGCCGCGAGCCTCAGCTTGAGGTCGGAGGCGAGGGACAGAGAGCCGGCGCCGGTGGGGGTGGCGCCATAGCTGAGGGTTGGATGGAGGGGAGTGGGTGGGGAGGGAGAGGGGACGCACCGGAATGAGGGGAGGTTTGCAACGCTTGGAGGAGAGGGTCCCGGTGACCTTCTCTCTCCCCGCCCCCCATCCCCACTCCCTTCCTTTAGCCAAGCCCTTCTCACCTCCCTTCACCCCAAGGCAACCCTGCAGGCCCACCGACCCAAACCCGCTCTCCACACCTCCACCCCCGCCCCCTCCCCCGGCCCCACCCATACCCACAAGGTGTATCCATTGATCGTGAGCACCCGCGGCCCCACGTACAGCTGCTGCAGCCGCCGCCCCCGCGCCCCCTCCCCCTCGCCCGCTCGCCCCTCCCCACGAGCGCCGCCGCCGCCCTCCTCCGCCGGCGCGCCTGCTTCGTCCTCCGACTCCCCTCGCCGCCGGGTCAGCCCCTCCGCCGCTGTCTCCCCCTCAAGCCCAGGGGGCTCCCTCTCAAACCCCGGGGCCTCCCGCTTGGCATTCCCGGCTGCTGCCGTAAGGGCCGGCGGGTGGCAGCCCGGGAGGGGCGGCGACGGAGCCAGGGGGTCGATACCGAGGAGGAGGGGGGAGTGAGGGCGATGGGGGGCCCACCCGGGCATGCAGCCCCGCACCACCACGGCGGAGCGCGGCGGGGCCGGGGGGGCCGGGGGGGCCGGGGCTGCTGGGGCTGCTGGGGCGGGGGCGGGGGCTGGCGAGCCCGCGCCGCGAGGACGGGGGGGGCCGCCGTGGAGGGCCGTGGCAGGCGGCTGGGGTGCTGCTGCTTCCGTCTCGTTAGGGAGGTCTGATGCGATGGTGGCCGCAGCTGATGCGCCGAGGGCCTGAGCCAGAGGCTGGAGGAGGAGAAGCAGAAAGGGGAGGAGAGGCGGCAGCGAGAGCCAGCGCCGACGCTGCTGGCTTTGCCGTGGCGGCATGTGGTGGGTATCAGAGCGCTTGGTGAGATTGTTGGGCGCGGCAGCAGGGCCTCGTGCCTAGGCGCAGCGCTGGGCGCACTGTGGAAAGCATCGGCCACCGGAACGCTTCAGCGTGCTGGACGGCGCAGGGCTGGACGGCCGCTCCAAGAGGACCCGGCAAGCAAGAGGCCGGTGGCGCCCCCACAGCGCCACTGCACGCGTTGTCCCGGAACGAAGTGCATGGCCACCACAGGAGTACCATGACAGCGCCAAGAGGGTGCTACTAGGGGGCCGCCACGCGAGTGTGGAGGGCTCAATTAGGAAGGGTCGATCCATCGAAGGACATGTGAGTTGTGCGCGGGCGGTTCAGGAGCGCGGTTGCAGCTGTGTGGTTCCGATGAAGCAATGACCCATGTCATGCTATCACCACGGCGGTCCTGCGCTGGCCGGCAGCGCGGCTTGCATCTGTCGGCACGGCAGCGACAGCCGCACCGGGCCCTGCGCTGGACCTTCCAGCCACCAAAGTCAATCGTCATAGCCACCTACTAGCACCGTGCATACATACATAGGGAGGCTGCGTAGTTGTTCGCGCTCGGCGCTGCGTCGAGATGGCGCCAGGCGTGCGGGCGAATACAAGCAAGCGGCTTGGAGATCTAATGTGCAAAGGATGGGCTATGCTTGGCGAGCACTGCCCCTCATGCAAGGTGCGCAGCGAAGAGGCCTCCGCGTCATGTTGGTCTGCGCGCAGCCGTGCTCCTGCTTGTCCGTTATAACCACCTCGTCGCGCTGCTGGTACGTGTTTGCCGATATCTGTGCGAGGTTGGACCTTCAGCTTTGCGCACCGTCGCGCACTACCCGCTCCCGCATTCCCCCAGTGCAAGTTGCCCCCGCTCGCCACCTGCCTCCACCCTGCGCCACCCCCCCAGGTCCCCCTCATGCGAGAGCGCGGCGCAGAGGAGCGCCTCTGCGTCAACTGCGACACACGCTACGTTCCCGACGGCCTGGCAAGTCGGGTTTGATGCTTCACAGCACTTCCTCGTCTCGAGCTAGCTCCAGCTTTGCGGGTCCTGAGGGCGAGCGTGTGTGGGGCGGGATTTCCACTCATCCCAAACCCGCGACTGCCCACACGTGTCTGCAGGGCCTGCGGCCCCTGAACGCGCCCCAACCGGGGCCCGACAGCGATGCCGACGCGGGCGAGGGTGGGGTGGGCCCCGGGGGCGGCCGTGTGGGGAGCCCCAAGGCGGCGGCGGGGCTCACCACCTCTAGCGAGGAGGAGGCGGGGGAGGGGGCGGACGCCGCTGTGGGGGATGACGAGGAGGAAGATGAAGAGTCGTACGACCCCCGGTCAGACCCGCGGCTGGGGCCGTTCGCCTCCGGCGCCGCCACCGGCGGAGGCGCAGCGCCTGACCAGGCCCCGCCGGCGGCGGCCAGCGCACGTGGCCCTGCCGCCGCCGCCGCCGCCGCCGCCGCCGCCGCCGCCGCTAGCCCTGCCACTCCCGCTGCCACCGCCGCGGCTGGCCCTGCCACCGCCGCCACTGCCGCCGCTCCCCAGCAGCAGGGGCAGGGGCAGGGGCCCGCTGCCGGGACGGGAGTAGCAGGAAAGCCGGCCCAGGCGGGCGGGGAGGTGGACGTGTCTGACCTGCTGTCTGAGAAGATGATGCAGGTGGGGGGGAGGCCGGGTGGGCGGGTGGGCACGGTGGGCGGGTGGGGTGGGTGGGCGGGTGGGAGGGGGGTTGGGGGAAGTTGGGGAGGTGAGGGCAGGGCGCAGCGTCCGGGGTGGGGGTGGGGGCGGGCGGGTGTGGAGTTGTGAGGTACATGCCGACAGCAAAACCTCCCCCGCCCCACCCCTTTCCCTTGCAGGGCTGGGCTCTCCTGGACAAGTACTGCCCGAGGTGGGGCCCTGGGGGTTGGGCTTCGCGCGATGGGGTTTGCGGTGCCTGAGGTAATGAAATGGCTGGCTGAGGAGTGGTTGCAAGGAATGGGCACCCATCAATCCCCACCCCACCCAGGTGCTCCACCCACCCAACCACCCACCCACCCAACCACCCCAGGTGCTCCACGGTCCTGGTCCGCTCCAAGACCACGCGGCGCATGTTCTGCGTGGCGTGCGACGCATGGGTCCTCACCGAGCAGGAGGCGGCGCAGCAGGCGCAGCAGGCGGCAGCGGCACAGCAGGCGGCAGCGGCACAGCAGGCGCAGCAGGGCCCGGCGCCGGCGCCGGCGCCGGCGCCGGCGACAACTGCCGCTGCGGCTGCTGCAGCAGCCGCCGACCCCGCCCATCCCGAGGTCGCCGCCTCGCCCTCCTCACCCCAGCGCCCCCCTCCCCCTCAGCCCCAGCCCCCCCGTCCCCAGCCCCAGCCCCAGCCCCAGCAGCAGCGGCCGCGCGCCGCGGGGCTGTTCGACCTGGGCCCGCCGCCGCCGCGGCTGCGCCCCCCGCGGCCCCATGAGGTGGAGGTTGCCATGGGGGGCGTGCCCATGCCCCTCACCTCGCCCGAGCAGCAGCGAGTGGCAGCACTGCTGGGGTCGTGGGGCGCGGGGCCGGCGGGGGGAGGCGGACGGGGTGGGGAAGGGGCAGGGGGCGGGGGCGTAGGAGGAGTGGAGGGGGCAGGGGAGGAGGGTGGGGAGGACGGGGAGGGAGGGGAGGGCGTGGCGCAGTGCGGCGTGCACGTGGGCGGCCGGCGCGTGGCGCTCAGCGAGGCGCAGCAGCAGGAGGTGCTGGATCTCGTACGGCGGCAGTACAGGTACGGCGCTCACGTGGCTCATGCAGCAGGCCGCGCGAGGGGCGCGGGCGCTTATTCGGAAGCATGTCGGATGTTCCCATCCAGCCCGTGGGGGGTGCCCAGTAGCGATGCTCGGTATGGTGGTCAGGTGTGTGCAGTCGTCACTATCACCGCCCACGCCCAACCCTGTCCCCTCTGCCCCCCCCTGCCCGCCCCCCGCAGGCAGCGCGTGGTGACGGATCTCCAGCGCCAGGAGGCGGCGGAGCAGCGGCAGCGCCTGCAGGGGGGCCAGGGGCCGGGTCCGGGGCCGGCGGGGGGGCAGGGGGCGCCGCCGCAGGAGCAGGGACCCGCACAGGAGCCGGTGCAGGGGGTCACGGTGTGGCCCGGGGGCGCCTCGGGGCCCAACGGCTGCGCCTCCTGGCCGCTGCCGCCCCAGCAGCAGGCGGCGGCGGCGCGGGGGCAGGCGCGGGCGCCCCGGGAGGAGGGGGAGGAGGAGGACACGGAGGATGGGGAGGGGGCTGGCCCCTCGCCGCGCCTGGTGAGCTGCAACAGGGGGGGGGGCATCAGGGGAGCATCAGGGGACCGGCCGCCATGGTTGCTCCCGCGGCGCTAAAGGCATTTGCGCCCGGACAACTGTAGTCGTCGCCAGCCTTGAATCCCGTTGTCCTCCTGGCGACGCGGCCCTGCACCTACTGAAAATCACCCTCCCACCCAATCCCCCCCTGCATAGACTGGAAATCAACCGATTTCCCTTCCCCCCCTTCCCTCTTTCGCTTCAATCCCCCCCTGCAGTCCTGGCAGCAGCGACTGCTGCGCTCCTCCTGGTTCGGAATGGACCCGGGAGCCGGCGGCCGGGGGGCAGCGGGCAGCGGCGCGGGCTCTGGCGGGGCAGCCGGCGGCGCGGATGGCGGCGCGGGTGCAGGTGCCGGAGGGGCAGCGGGCGGCGGCGGCAGCAACGGCGCAGGCGGGGTCAAGCGCGGACGGGCCGCGGCGGGCAGGGCGGGGGCGAGAGCGCGGCGCGAGGAGGAGGAGGACGACGACGAGGAGGGAGGGGAGGAGGGCGGGGAGGAGCTTATGCGAGCCATCGCGCAGACGGTCACGATCAAGTGAGGCGCGGGAGCGGGAAGGGTGTGTGGGGGGTGAGGGAAGGGTTGAAGGGCAGGGCTTGATCTCATGGCCGCATAGGTTGGGGCCCGGGTTCTGGAGGAGGCGTCGCGTGGTGGAGGTGAGGACTGGAGCAGCTTGTGGTATAGAGGGTGGGCGTGGGGCGTGCATTTCCGCACCGCTCACCCACCCGTCCCACCCCCCCTCGCCCCTAACCCCCTCCCCCCCTTCCTTGCCCCTACCACCCCCCACCCCAGGCTGTCCGAGGCTCGCTCCGCCCACCCCCCCTCGCCCCTA
The DNA here is from genome assembly GCA_016858145.1 of Edaphochlamys debaryana. Lineage (NCBI taxonomy): Eukaryota > Viridiplantae > Chlorophyta > Chlorophyceae > Chlamydomonadales > Edaphochlamys > Edaphochlamys debaryana. The sequence continues at coordinate 60,462 of JAEHOE010000213.1, read as the reverse complement.
ACCCCCTCCCCCCTTCAAACCCCTCTCGTCCCTCGATCCGACCCTACCCACCCCACCCCCCACCCCCCACCCCAGGCTGTCCGAGGCTCGCTCCGCGCTGGCGGCCGCCCCCGCCTCCGACCCCGAGCGCTGCCGGGCGCTGGTGGGGCTGCTGGGGGAGGGGCTGGAGCTGCTGCGGCGGCTGAGGCCGGGGGGGGACCTGGCGGGGGTTGGACCGCTGCGGGGTTAGGTGTGGGGGTGGTTTGAACAGCGGAAGGACTGAGGCCGGGGGGGGACCTGGCGGGGCGGGGGGTGGAAGGGGTAGGGAGGGGGAGCGGGGGGGGGGTAGGGAGGTTGAAGGAAGTGGCTGAGGGGAAGGGCGAAGTGGAGGGGGAGGAGGGCTGGAAGAGGAAGGGGGTGGGCGGACCGGCGGGCGGCGGGATGGAGGCGTTGGGTGGACTGCCGTGTCCGCTTGATAGGTAAGGGGAGGTCTGGCCCGATCGTGAAGGGCGCATTGGAACGGAAAGCCGACCGCTCAATTGCAGGCGGGCCTCGTGGCTGATGATGTCAAGGCACGTATGGGGGAGATGTGTCGGTGGTGCATGCTCATTTGCGTCGTACGTACTGAAAAATTGAGACTGCTTGCTTGAGACCGCTCGCGGCCGATACCAGCACGGCCCGCCATTGCTACGCCGAAACAATGCGGCTCTGACAAGGGGGGGGGGTAAGAACATTAGTTCCATACACCACCCCACAAAAGTTCGGACCCCCCCGACCCCCCCCACCCCACCCTTGCCGTACACTGCACACACTGCCGTACATGGCCATAATGTAACCCATCTCGATTTTTGTGCCAATCGGCTGCGCTTCGTGTGCGCTACTGCCTTGCGCGTAAACCGGAAGCGGCGATGAGGCTTGGGTCCTGTCCATTGACCATCCCCGCGTCCATGGACCACTCTCCGGTACCTTGCATCCGCGCTATCCAAGCCCTAGGCCTCCTCTATGATGAGCTACTGTCATAATAGTGCACCCGGACGTCTAGCAGCGGTGGCAGTGCCGGTCGTGACGTGTCCCACACGCGGACATGCCGACAGGTGGCACCCGCAGCCCCCCTTCGACCACCATCCCTATGGTCTGTGGTGCTCAGGCACACCCACGGTTCAGCCTCTCCATGATACCACGCGTTTATGCAAGGAAAGGGCCCGTGGGCTGCGTCAGACCGCTGTGACAAAAGTTCGGACGGGAGCTGTACAAAAGTTCGGGACCCCCTTCCCCCCCCCCCTCCCCCCCCCCCAACTTTGAGGGCTCAGAACCTTTTTCCTATAACCTCGATTTTCATTCTGAAAGCGGATTTGGGCTCCTCTTGTCGAGCCCTCCAAAGTTAAAGCGTGGTGTAGTTTTTTACACTTCCTGCCCCCCCCCCCTGGCTCTGACGTGCGTCAAGTTGTTCTCTTCTACCCCCGCCGGCCTGATGACCCTGATCATCTAAATCGGACTCAGGCCCTGGGCTTGGGGTCCCGTCGGGGGTGGAGCGGGCACCGGGGCACATGGATACTCCTTACAGCTCGAGGACCGCTCGTGCCCTGCTCTACCGCCGTACCGTTTGACGAATGCTGGCAGGGGCTACGGTTGAGTGAGGCGTTATGTATAGCATGTAACGCCGTGCACGCAAAACTCCGTCAGCTTGCTCCGCTGCCTCCACCTCCACCTCCGCCTCCTTGCCTGCGTTTTATGCCTGGGTATGTACCAAGACCCGACCAACCCTCGGAGCCCTCCCTGTCATGGCTGCACTACCCCGCTCCGGCCTCGCCACGCCTCCGCGGCGGTATCCGGCGCATGCAGCCCGGCCCCCCATCAACCCTTTGCATCAAGCCCCTGACCCCCTGTACCGTACCGGTAACAACACACCCAATAGAGCTTGACCTAAACCCGCCTGAGAAGGCTTCCTTTCAGCCGGCCAGTTGGGGGCCAAGAATGCCTGAAGCTCCGCACTACCGCACCGCACGCACCCTCTCCCCCGCCCGTACAGACACTGTTAAGCACGCACGCCCCTCGCACCGCACACCGCGCTCGTCAATCCTCACGAATTCCGCCAACGCTTGCAGTTGGGCAGTGAGGGTCCGGGTCTCATGCAGCCTCGTCATTCAGCCGCTCGGCTGGTGTTGTGGGCACAACACTTATCACTTATGAATGGTGTGAACGTGGTCAGGCGTGTGCATGGTCAAGGTAGATACGGTAACCCCAGTACGGTCCCCATTGCACCGCTTGTGGGCCCCTACTGGCAACTGCCCAGGCCCAGAAGCCGACCCTAGTAGTGTTCCCACAGCACTCCGCAGCGCTCGGCAGCACTCCCTGCGGGTGCGTCGGAAGCTTTCCGTCCCCTCTACCCCTCTAGTTGCCGGTGGTGTCGGCGGCGCGGGGGGGCACCTTGGTGCCCTGCCAGCTCTCGCGCTCGTTGTTGGGCTTGGACCGGGGGTTCTTGCCGCAAGCTGGGGGGGGATTGGGTTTTTGGTGGAGCGGGGGAGGGGTACGGGGGATGAGGGTGAGGACAGGTGGGTGACATTGGGAGGAACACGCGCCAGACCGCGACGCTCCTACGAGCGGGCCTACTGCAGTGCGGTCTTGCATCAGACGGGGAGGACAACGAGCAGCACAAAGCGGCGCAAGCGCCGGCGTGGATGGCTGCGAACCCCGTCGCGACCGCTACCCACCTCCACACTTGTTCAAGCTAGCCATCTTCCCTTGGAACTCTCCGTGGAGGCAGGCTGCGCAGTACCTGCGCGTAAACGAGCGAGAATCGGGGCCGCATGTCACTCCGCATGTCGGGCGCAGTTGGAAAGCGTCGTTGTGCTAAACACCACGGGCAGTCCACGCTTTCTTGCGCTGCAGGCTTTGACCACGCTGTGTGCGGTGGCCTGCAGGCCCTTCGCCCCTGCTGTGCAGCCGCATGTGCTGACTTCCCGCACGCCCAACGCCGCGCCTCACCGGCAGCCGCAGTGCAGACACTTAAGGTTGGTCGAAGGACCGTTTGAGAGGCAGTACCTGTAAAGAGGAGCGCGCACTTGAGCACACCTTCTGGAAAGCGAGGCGCTGCGCTCCTCTACCAGCCCAAGCAGGAGCACGAAGCTTACCAGTTGCACATTGTCTTGAGTTGGCTAGGTAAGGTTGGCTTGAAACAGCGGGCCGTGGGCGACACTGAGAATGCGAGTCGGTAAGTGTGGGCGAGGCCGGGCGAGGTTCGCGCTGCTGTGTTGCTTAAGTAAGCGTAGATTGCTTGTGAGGTAGGAATGCGAGGTCAGGGTCGGGCGTCGGCTTTCGTAAGAAACTTTCATGGGCCGAGTCGCGTTCCCCAGGCCTTCCCATGAAAGCGCGCCGACCCAGTCCCCAAGGCTAGCAACGCTTCACTATAGCAAGCTTGCCGAGGCGCACGCGGGCGGGAAGCTCTCCAGTCAACGTCAGGCCAGTAACATGCGCGGCATGTCGGAGACATGCCGCCCCGACCTCCTCACACGTTCCGCAGCGCCCGCCCCGGCGGAACGTAGCACTTCCTCATCGTGCACATGAGCAGTGCCCTACAACCTTCACAAGCGGCTCCCCTGGGTATGCCCCGGGGGTTCAGAGGGTCCCGCCCAGGGGTGAAAGGCCGCTTCAGCACGCAGCTAGTGGCAACCACAGGCGCAAGACCAGAGCCAGCCCCACCCCGACAATCTCAATAAGTGTTGTCCATGCCATGCTGAGTACACGCACAGCTGCCACTGTGCACCCCATATCTACAGGCTCCATAAGCTCTTCACCATGCGCGTGCATCAACCTTCATAGACACCATGCCTTGCATCAACCTTCATAGAACGGAGTCTTGAGCAGGCTTGAGCAGTACATAGGCCTGTCCAGGACCCGGCCCCCTCCTGCCTACCAGGCGCTACGTACGTATGCCATTAGCGCACAGAGCACAGTACAATACAGACACCAGTCATGCGGCAGCGCTGCGGGCACCGCAGCCGTACGCTCGGCAATGCATACAGTCAGCAACCACACCCGTCAGTGCGGGCAATCCTGCCCAGTTGCATTAGCTAAGATAGCGCGCGTCCGTCGACAACCGTCCCGGCAACTCCAGCTGTCACCTAGTGCACCACCGGTGTGGCGTACGGCATCTATGACCGGCCCCTCCAGCTATCAACTCCGGTGCAACATACTTGTGAACACCCGCAACCCCTTTCGCCCTGCGCACCACTCAAGTGGTGTACGGCGTCGTACCACATCACGGGTTCCGGCACTCGTACAGGGCGGAGGTGTGTTCCCCGCTCGAGAGCGGTTGCACGCGGTTGCGCGCGGGCGCCAAGGGGTACGAACGGTTGTGCCGCTGCCAGTGCCGCCAACCGATCAGCGTCACGATGACCACGAGCGCCACCGTACAAACCGCCGCCACCGTACCCCACACGCCGTACGCCTGGGCCTCCGTGGGCCCGACCTGTGGCCCGTACATGTACCCCACCAACTGCGCCGTGTCGTTCGTCCGTACGACAGGCGCCGGGCTCAGATATTCGGAGGTCGCGTTCGATGAGGAGTTGGTTGAGAGGCCCGGGCTGCTGGGCCCAAGCCCTGGGACTGGCGCCTCGTCCGCAGCGGCTGATGCACCCGGGCTGGACCCGGCACCGGACTTGCTGACTGCTGCAGGTGGGGTTGCGGAGGGCGCGTCCGTGGTTTTCTCAGCGGCAGCGCCGCTCCCTGACCCCGCGGTCCCTCCGTCCGAAGCGGAGCTGCCCTCCTGGCCCGCCCCGCCGGTGGCCGGGGAGCCCATGACGGCAAAGGCGAGGGCCGGGGCGTGCTCGTCCCATGCTGCCGCCGCGGCGGTTGCAACCACCTGGACCCAAGCAGGGTGCGGGTACGCAAAGAGGGCGGTGGGCAACAGTGAGACGGCGAGTCCGCGAAATGCCTAGTCGGTGTCCGCACCACGGCCATCCCAAGCACGCGCTAATGCCGCCCCTCCCATAGGATTCATCCCTTCCTAAAACGCCCGACTTAACTCAGCCCAACCATCGCCTTCGCTCAACCGTGCCTGCATGCACCTTCCTACGTTCAAGCCCGCTGGCTCGGGCCGGGCGCCCACGGTACTCACCGCATCCCACCACTCCCCCGACGGCACCGCTACGGGTGGCAGGTACATCTCCGCCTCCCAGGCGCCCGCGAGCGGCACCAGTCCAGGTGCTGATTGGGGGCTCCCAGACTGTCTAGAGTCAATCGAGGCGGTGCTGTCCTTGGCGCCCGCAGTGCCTTGGAGCAAGGCATCGCCGCCAGCGACCGCCAGCACCAGCCAGTACCCTGAGCGGGTTTCGGGGCAATGGGCAGTTGGGCAGGAATTGGGTGGGGCGAAAATGATATGGGGTTTGAGGGGCCAGGGGGGTGCGAGGCGGGGCGGTGGGCGGGGAGGAAGGGACTCACGCGTGCCGGGGGTCAGGGTCACGAGGGCAGGGCCCGCTGGCGCCGCGAGCGTAAGCTCCGCCCGCGCCCCCGTCGATAGCGCCACAAAGCCAGAGCCAAGCCCGGTCATGAATATTTCGGGAGAAGTGCTGTCTCGCCCCGAGGTGAAGAGTGCTCCCACGATAGCGCTGCTGGCAGAGACCCATCCGGGCCGCATTGCGCGCAGGCGTACTGAGTCCAGTGACCACGGACTACTGCTTGGCGTCACATCATAGGCAGACGCAATCAGCGTCCAATCGCTAGCGTTGATGGGGCTGTCAGAAAGAGAGAGCGTATCTAGGATGGCCACCGGTTCGCCGGATGAAAGGAAAACAGTCGCTATGAATAATATTACAGCAAGGTATGAGCCAGCCCCGGCCCGTAAGCTGGGCCAGGGTGGAAGGCGCGCAGGAGTGAGCATGCTCCCACGCGCAGGCTCCCTGTGCTTTGTCAGGATTGTCGCATGGTTGGTAAGGGGGGCTGATGTTAATGCTACAAGTGTATTGGCTTTGGGCTGTGGTCATCCCGCGGGGAGGCGGGATCCACAGCTAACGTACCCGGAAGAGTGAGTGACACGCGGCAGGTGTGACCCGCAGCAGCTCCCTGGTCGCTGCCCCCGCACACAGCTCACAGTCTCGTTGCTAAAGAGGCAAACTCGATCGTCAGCTCGGGTGAGGGTATTTGCTAACAGCGGGGCGAATGACGGAGCGAGCATGCCGAGCAAGGATGGCTCCACCATGTCGACAGCATCTCCCCCTCCGCCATGTGCACCGCGCTCGCCGCAACCGCAGCATTCCTCGACGCCCCTATGACCTCCCCTAAGGAAGCCGGTCGAGTCACGTTGAGTGGGCTCAGCCGTCTCACGTTCGGAGGTCTGAACGTCAACCATTCACCCGAACCGCTCGCACAGACTCCGACCCCGTCCGCCCTCGACGCCGCCGCTTCGCTGCTGCCGAGCCCCATACCCCATACCCATGCAGCACACACGCGCCCCCGCACCTGCACTGCACGCCCGCACCCACGGCCGACGGCCCCCACTCCGCAGCACCCTGTCATGCATGGTGCACGGGCCCTTGTGCACTCGCTTGCAATGCACTCCCGTTCTCAAACCCCGTCACGGCGGCGCACGGCAAGCCTGCGTGCATATCGCTGCCGCTTGCCACCAGCACGTCAAGCCTGCGTGCAGAGCACCGATTGCCACTCGCCATGGCACCGCCCCGGATCGACGTCAGCCGCTTCAGGGCCTGCTTGCTTCCCCATCCATCCTGGCCATTCCTCTTCCGTGAGTCCACTTCCCCGCCCGTCAACCGGCGTATCACATGTTGTTGCGGGCGTGGCGCGTTATCCAGGCTTCGGGCAGGATCAGGGATGCCGTACGGTCGTAAAGGTAAGCGGCGGCCTGTCGTCAAGACAGAGGAGGGGGCGAGACGAGGCGCGCGGCACCGCAACGTTGAGTGGATCATGCGTTCACGGACGGAAGGGCGTGTGCCTTATAGGGCCACGAGCACCCCAGTCAGGGATGTGCTTGCCTGCCCCCTGATTCCTTTGCCTGCCCTGACAACAAGCCATTATTGTTGTGCGCGCGGTCCGCCTGCTGCCCCGCCCGACCCCAACGCCCCCCCCCCCCGCAGCCCACGCACCTGCATCAGCCAGCTGCCGCTGTTGACGGCCCGCAGCGCCAGGGAGGGGCTCCAGGGGTGGCCCTCGGGTGCGGGCAGCGGCGCCCCCAGTGCCCACATGAGACCGAACGCGCCGCCCAGGCCCGCGGTGTTGCCCACGGTCTGCGGAAGGAGGAGGGATGGGGGGGGGGGGGTGCGGTGCAGAGGCGTCAATACAACGTGCGTGCAGCTCAGCAGAGGGGTGAGGGGTGAGGGTTGCAACTGCGTAAGGGCGAGGGGTGGGATGCGGGTCTGGGGACAGGGGATGCCACGGAGGGCATACACGGGACCCCGTCATCAGGACCACTTCAGGGCATTCAGGGAGCCTGCCTTTCAAAGGCATGCACCACCCGACCGTGAGCTCTTGCCCGAGATCCGTCGCAGAAGTTCGAACCGCGTTCCTACGTGCTTCCCTCCTTGGGGACCCTCCTCCTAAACCCACCCACCCACCCAGCCAACCTCCCACCCAGCCAACCTCCCACCCACCCACCCACCCACCCACGCTCACCCGGTCCATGACGTAACCCATGGTGAAGGCGCTGACCTGGGCCGTGGGGGGGGGGGAGGGGGGGGGGGCGGGCTTGATGTTGACAACGTGGCGGAGTGCCGTGGTGTGGCGTGGAGGGGTGGGTGTTGGCGGGCATTCGTGGGGCAACCGAGGGAGACCGGGGACCTGGAGGCGGCCGCCCGGTCATTCCTGAACTCCGCCCGCCCGCCACACACCGCCCGCCGCGTGCCCCCGCCCCAGGCCCCTTCCCACGCCCCCACCCCACCTGGCCCCGCTCGTTGAAGGTGAGGCTGCAGGTCTGCGGGGGCTCCTCAATCACCTTGCCTGTGCAGGGGGTGGAGAAGGGGGACCCGGGAAAGACAGAGGGGTTTGCTGGGGGAAGAAGGTCTCAATTTGTGAGCACCCCCCAGCCCCGCTCTACCTGTGCCGCTAAGTTCACTCGGCCGCCCCAGTGCCCCCCCCCCTTTCGTGCCACCTCCCAAGTCTCTAAAGCTACCCACCCGTGGGCCGCACTCCGAAGGGCAGCTTGCCCGTGAAGGTACCCGTGTGGGTGCAGTGGGGCCTTGGGGGGTGAGGAAAGGGGAGGGTGAGAAGGGGGGAATGGAGGAAAGGGGTCGAGGGTTGAGGGCCACAAAGGGCAAAGCCCGCACGTGTGCGGACGGAGGTGCCTGGGGGTGCGTGACCCTGGCGGAGCGTCTTCCCCCGGGGGGGCAGATCCCCTGACTCCTTTGACCTGGCTCGCGTTGCCGGCGCAACTGGACCTCTCGCCTCCCCACCCCCCCTCCAGTCGTCAGTGGGGTTTCCCCTTTGGCTGGCAAACGTTTCCACTGCCACTTCCCCGGTGACCCTCCCGCCCCACCAGCTCCCCCCCCTCTCACTGGAGCGTGACCCAGACGCGGTTGGGCCTGCGGGTGGGATGGATGCAAGTCCATGTTACATGGCGCAGATTCAACCCAAGCGGGCCATGCATCCTTTCATTGCGCAGTAGCGGACGGGCGCGCGGGGGTGTCCCACCCACCTACCTGCCCCCAAACCCGGCTCCCACCCTCCGCCACATGCATCTCCACGGTGACACACACAGATCGGTTGCACTTACAAGCACACACGTTCGAGTGATTAGCACTCAGCACCCAGTGCCCAGCAGCAAACACCACAAGTACACCTGAACGTTAAATGGGGTCTAGCAACCACCCCAAACGGCAAGAACGCACCTGAAGGGGTCGACCCTGAAGTGGTGGTACCGCGGTGCCAGGTCGGGGAAGGCCTCCTCCAGGCGCAGGGAGCCCAGGGAGGCGCGGAAGGCGGGGGGGCCCAGCGGCCCGATGAAGGGCGCTTTGGGTGTGTGTGTGTGGATGGGGAGGGAGGATTGGATGGGGAGGAGGGGGGGGGAGGAGGGGGGGTTGAGGGGCGGTGGAATGAGGGATGGAGGGCCGGACCCTCGGCATTGCCTCCACTGCCTTCTCCACACGCCCACACAGCCCCCACCCGTCCCTGCACCCCAGACTCCATCCCCCCCCCGGCCTGTCTCCTCGAATCCCTACCGCATTCCGCCAGCCGCACTGCCGTCCTCCACTGAGAATGCCTCCGTGCAGTGCCTCCTCCACACGCCCGCCCACGTAGCCCCCCGGGACACTAGATGCCGTCCTGCCTCCTCAGACCCCTGCCGCCCGACCGACCTGCCACCTCGGACGCCTACCGCGCTCCCGCCCCGCCCTCCCTGCCCTGGCTACCCGCCCTCACCTGTGAACTGGAAGCCCTCCGACAGGTCCGGCCAGCGGTACACGCCTGCGGGTGGGGGTGGGTGGGTGGGAGTGAGGCACGGGGCCTACATAGGGGACTTGTCGACATGCAAGGGGGACGGGGCTGTGGCTGGTAGGCGTCCCCCGCCTGCCCCCAACCTCCACCCCAACTTGAGTGTCTCCTGCGGTCTTCTCCCTCTCCCCCGCCCCGCCCCCGCCTCCATCCTTGGCCTCCGCCTCGACCTACCCACTGCCAGCACCTTGCGCGCCCGAGCGATGAGTTGGTCGGGCGGGATGGGGAAGGGGTGGCGGGACGCCTCGGCCTGAGGGTGGGGGGAGGGGGCAGACCAGGGAGAGAGGGAGGTGCGATGAGAGCGAGGCTCGGGGTGCGAGAGAGGCCGACGACTCGGCTCGCCCTGACTCGGAGGAGTGCAGCACGACCACATGCATCCTATCCTGCTGCCAGTCCTACTATACAGATCCAGATTAAGATCCAGATCCAGACCCGGATCCAGACTCGCCTTCTCGTCCAGGAAGAAGTCGGGCGGCAGCTCGGGCTCCTCCACGTCCGGCATGTCGGACCAGCCGGGGGGCCCCGCGGGGGCGGCAGTCAGGGACCGACCGCCGCCGTCGCCTGGGCGGCCCTTGGCGCCGCCGCTGACGGCTGCGGGGTCAGGATCACGGGAAGCAGGCAGTTAGCGAAGGAATGGCCCTCGCTCGGGTTGTGTTCCGAGACCTGGTGGATCCTGCGCCGTACCCGTCGTGCGTGTGCCGTACGAGTCGCACTCCTCGGTGGAGTCGGGCGGGGCGGAGGTGGTGTAGTAATCGGACGAGCCCGTGGATGTACTGGCGGCGGCGGCGCCCGCGCCCGTCCTGGCGGCGGCGGCGCCGCCGCCTCCCGTACCCAGTACGGCAGGCGGGGAGTAGGCGCCGGCGCCGCTGTCCTCAGAGGGCTCGAGCGTGTCGGCGGGCTGTTTGGGGACAGGGGGGGGGAAGGCACAGGGCAATGGGGAGACTCTCTCGGAGAGCGGGGGAGATGGCCGTGAGGTGCAACGCAAGGGGGTGGGGAAGCGGGGCAAGCAAGGCGGAGGGCAGGTGGCTTGCCGCTGTGGCCCCCGAACTCGCGCCACGCACGGCACCGCCCCTCCGGCCGTCACCTGATGCCGCGGGCGGCGCGAGTGGGGTGTGTGGGGCGTGGCGGCTGCGGCAGCAGGGGCGCGCGCGGGGCCGCCGGCGGAGCCGGCGGAGGCCGCGGGGCTGCCGCCGCCTCCCCCGCTGCCTGCCCCTGCCGCCGCCGCTGCCGCTCCCGCCAGGGTCTGGTCCTCGCGGTCTCCGGAAGGCGCCGCTCCGCCCGCGCCCCGCTGCATGGCTACTGCTGCCAGCTACTGAGCTGCTGATAGCTAGATAGCTAGATAGGAGGGGGAAAATGGAGCGACAGGCTCGCAATGCGCGTGGTGCGACGAGGGTTGCTGCTTCGGCGCGCGGTGCGCGCGGTGCGCCTGGCGGCGGCGGGGTGGGTCGCGTTCGGGCCTTCCAAGCTGCGCAGTCGGTTCGTTACGGGGAGCACGATCGTGATGGCGCGCTCTATCCGTTATGGCTACTGGCTGCTGCAATGCCTGTGCGGAGTAGAGACTCAATGTGCGGCCGGCGTCCGAGGCGGCGATGACGCGCGACAGCGTGCCCTCCACGCTTCCCCGCGCCCAGGCCTACCTGTGTCCCCAGACTGACTCTCGCCCCCCTGAGTCCCGCTCAAGCCCCACCCCAAAGTCCCCAAGCCGCATATCCCTCCACCGAATCGTCTTCTCGGCTGCCGTCTCAAAGCGAAGGTCTGTAAGAGTGCTGCTGCGCGCAGGGCGGGGAAAATGCGCCGGGGTCGGGCCTCGGGCATGGTCTGGCTGGGCTGTGGCCTGATGCCATCAGCATATGATGACGTATGACCGGGGTAGCGTGGCGTGTGGTTAAGGGATGATGCACGATTCGGGGCCGGGGGCAGCGCGAGGGCGGGGACGCGGGGGAAAGACTGGCGGGAAGCGCGGGCCCGCGACGGAGCGTGTGTGTATCGCCGGCCTCTCCGGGACTGGGCAAGCCCCGGCCCCGGACACGCATGCAACCGCAATCATACATGCCCATTTAGCTGCCAAGACAGCAATAACCAGCTGCCCGCTTGGCCTCAACTTCTGCCCAGACTCCTGCCTCGACATGCACTTCTCTTTCCGGGCTCGCAACATGGCCAACTGCTAACGTGTAGCCCAGATACAATGATCGCCCACAGTACCGAAGACTCGCGAAGACCGGCTCGTTGGGGCCATCCGCTCGTCGCGCCAGGCGGGCGTTGACCGCAGCCTGGGATAGCAGCAGCAGCAGGAGCTGAAGGTCGCAGAACTGGTCGGGATGGCAGCTGCTGCCGCTGCGGACGGGCTCGGCCACCACCACGGTGCCGGCGCCATGGGCATCGGCGGGGACCGCGCAATCGATGCGCTCCCCTACCTGGACACGCTCTTCAAAGAGTACCTCATGTTCCGCGGCTTCACGTCCACGCTACAGGTACCATTCGCTATAGCCAGACCAGGGGGTGGTGGTAGTCACCAAAGACGTGGAGAAGAGAGGGCCCGAGGAGGGGGCTCAGGCTAGGGCCCGAGCTGGGTTGGTGACTGGGGCACGCAGGGGTGGGGCTGGCGTCGTCACCTGCCCGCCGCCCGGCTGTGCTGTGCCCTCACGCCCCACGACCCAAGTACCCCTCGTCCCATGGCTCCCTGGCCCCTCCACACACACACCCCCCCTTACGCTTTCCGGCCCTGCAGTCCTTTAGTCATGAGGTCGCCACGGACCGCTGCTGCGGCTTCCAGGCACGTGGGGGGGTGGGGCGGGGGTGTGGGTGGGGGTGGGGGTGGGGGTGGGGGAATGGGGGTGGGGGTTGGGGTTGGGGTTGGGGGAATGGAGGAGTGTTCGAAGGGGGAAATGGGGGAATGGGGGCGGGGGAGCGTGTGAGGGGGAAAGTGGGTCGGAAGAGCGTGGGAGTGGGAGTGTGGCCCGTGGGGGAGGAAACAGGGGAAGTGGGGGAGGAGGGCGGGGGAAGTGGGGGAGGGGGCAGGGGAAGCGGGGGAGGAGGGTGGGGGAGGAGGGTGGGGGAGTGGGGAAGGATGGCGGGGGACGGCCTGGTTGCGGTATCACGGCACGACCACGGGACTTGATAGGGCACGATGGGGGCTTGAGCGTGGGTGAGGAACGGCGGGAGAGGAGGCCTGGCGCGTGGGGTGCGGGAAACAAGGGTACATGTGGCGGGGCTTGCAGGGGTACATAGGGCGTGGCGATACAAAGGGTTGTGGAGGAGGGAGGAGGGAGGAAAAGGGGTCGAACGTGCGGCCGCACGCTCTCGCTCCCCTAAATCCCCGCCCCTTGCTCAACCTCACTCTCCCTCCCCCCTTCCCTTCCCCCTCCCCAAAGGCCGAGGCCCTGTGCGAGCTGATCTTCGGATCCCTGCTGCCGCAGTGTCGTACATCTCAGCTCATGGAGCTCATGGATCTGCTGTCGGACAGGTGGGGGTGTGGGGAGGGAGTGGCTGCAGCCTCCCCCCTCAGCACAAACTCGGCCCAACCCCTTCCCCCCTTCCTACCCTCTCCGCGACCCCTTCCAAACCCCCTTCCGAATCCCTTCCGAACCCCCTTCCGAATCCCTTCCAAACCCCTCCTCCACACGCCCTTTCGAGCCCTTCTCGATCCCCCAACCCCCTCCCGTCCCGCCCCCCTCCCCCCTCCCATTCCCCCCCTATCTCTCCCCCCTTCTTGCTGCAGGCTCTACTCCCAGCTGGGGGGCCGCTTCGAGGCCGTGGTGGAGCGCATGGAGGTGTCGCTGGTGAAGGCGGCGCTGGTGGCGTGCTGCAGAGCGGGCAGGCAGGACAAGGTGGGGGTGCGTGTGGGGGGGTGAGGGGTGGGGGGTGAGGGGTGGGGGGTGAGGAATGGGGGGGGGGTGAGGAGGGGGGTTGGGGGGCGGACAGGGGGTGAGGGAGTGAGGGGTGAGTCCGGGCGGCTGGAAGGACACGCGCGACGAAGCATGTGGCAGAGGGGTTAGATGAGGGGGGGAGGGGCAGCTGTTTGGGCCGTTGAAGCTGGCCGGTGCAGGGCCTGGGGCGTCTGTCATGGTGCAACCAAGGCACTGCTTCCCCCCCTCCATCCCCTCCCCCTTCTCCCCCCTCCCCGCCCTCCCCTTCCCCCCATCTCCCCCCCCCAGGTGGCTGAGTTCTTCCGTCAGCACGGGGACGAGCTGCTGTCGGGGCCCGAGGTGGGGGGCAGGGGGGCTTGGCTGGGGGGGGGATCACTGGCGAGAGCTAGCCCAGAGCGCAGGCCTCAGAGCCAGGGACAGTGCGAGCCTTTCCCGCCCCCCCCCCCCCTCCCCACAGGCGGGCGTGTGGCGCCAGTGGGCGGCGCTGGCCTTCGTCCCCTCGCCCCGCAAGGACCCCGCCTTCCAGGTGCGGACAGCCGCCCATACACACGGGTGACTTGGGGTAGCCGAGGGTCATGGGGGGGGGCCGGGGGCCGGGGCCCGGGGCCGGGGGCCGGGGCCGGGGGCCGGGCCGCCTTCCAGGTGCGGACGGCCACACACCCCGGCTGCCACCCCGGCCGCACAGCCACACACAAGCAGCCCCCCCCTCCACACGGGTCGCTCGGGGTAGCCGAAAGGCATGTTTCGACCATGCACGGCCGGGGGCCAGCGCTTCGGCCTCGCACGGCCGTGTGCCCCGGCGGCGCTACTCCGTGTGAGGCTGCGAAAGCTGAAGTTACAGAAGTGAGGACGTCCAAGTGTCATCCGCCCCCCCTACCCCCCCAACCCCCACGTGACGCTCCCACGCTCAGTTTCAAACCACCCCACCCCCCAACCCCGCGCCCCCGCGCCCCTTCAGGCCTACTTCAACCCCGAGTGGCTCAGCCTCGTAGAGGTGCGTGTGTGCGTGCGGTTGGGGGCGGGTATGGGGGTTTGGCGCGGGGTTGGGGGTTTGGGGCGGGGTTTGGGGCGGGGTTGGGGGTTGGGGGCGGGGGAGAAACATGGAGAAAAGCGGCAGGGGATCGGTAAGATCCACGAGTCGGGGCATGGAGGGGTGCCCACCGACTAGCATGCCGTGACAGGTGCTGGCTTGCCTGCCGCCAAGCTCTGACTCCTCTTGGCCCACCCTCCCCGCGGCCTCCTCCCTTGCCCCCTCCCCCCTCCGCAGGTTTCCTTCCGCAACTTCCTGTCACAGGCAAGCTCGGCCGGGCAGCGGGGGAGGGGGCCTTCGGGCACGGGGTGCCTGGGCCTGGGGGCTCGAGGGGGGGGAGGGGGCTCGAGGGGGGGGGAGGGGGCTCGAGGGGGGGGAGGGGGCTCGAGGGAGGGGGAGGGGGCCTCGGCCACTGCGTGCCCCTCTAAAAACCGCCCCCTCCAAAACCGCCCCCTCCAAAACCGCCCCCTCCAAAACCGCCCCCTCCAAAACCGCCCCCTCCAAAACCGCTCTTGTAGAGCTCGGCCTCCGACCCAGCGGATAACGGCAGCACTTGCAGCCCCGCAGGCACACCTCCCCCTGAAAGCCTCGCAGCCTGCGCACACCCGGCCGACCGGCCCGTCCCCTGGCCCAACCTATAGCTTCCTCTCCCTCCTTACCCACCCTTTCCTCTACCCCCCCCCCCCACCTAAGGTCATGGCGGCCCTGCCCCTGCCCGCGGTGCTGCGGTTCAATGACGACCGCCGCACGCGCCTGGCGCTGGGGAAGCAGGTGGGGGGTGGGGAGGGGAGGGGTAGAGGGGTGGATGGGGATACTGAGGGCTAGGGCAATGAGCGGGCATGTATCACCCCCATCTCCGCAATGTCGCTCTCACCACAGCGTCTCGTCGCTGCGCCCCCGTCCAACCCTCCCAGGTGGCGGCCCCTCAGTCCCAGGAGGACGCCCTCACCCTTTTTAGCCCTGACCTTCTTCACCCCTTCTTTCCTTTCCCCTCGTGACCTCATCCCCCTACCCCCCCCCCTTAGGTGGCGGCCCTTCAGGCCCAGGTGGACGCCCTGACACGTCAGCTGGCGGCGGCCCAGGCAGCCTCCGACGAGGCAGCGGCGGCGGCGGCGGCAGCAGCGGCGGCAGCGGCAGGGACGGCGGCAGCAGCAGCGGCGGAAGCCGCCGCCGCGGAGTCGGCGGTAGCAGTGGCGGCGGCGGCGACGGCGGCAGCGGCAGCCGCGCCCAGCGCTCCCGCGGCCAGGGCCCCGGCGGCACCCTCCGCAGCCGTTGCATCCGTGCCGCTGCCGCCGCTCGGGAGCCCCACACCCGCGGCGCCGCCAGGCGCACCGACGGCGGCGGCGGCGGAGGCCCGGCGGCGGGACCGGCCCTCCCCCGAGCACCCAGCGCTGCTGCACTCCCCTCCGCGTGCGCTGGGGCCCAGCCGGCCAGCGGCAGCGGCAGCGCCGCTGGCGGCGGCAGGGTCAGCATCAGCGCCGGCGGCGGCGGGGGCGGCGGCCCTGGCGGCGCCGTCAGGGCCTGCGTCGCCGCCGGCAGGGCAGTCGGCACACGTGGCCGCCGCCGCCGGGCCTCGCCCTGCCTCGCCCGCCGGTGCCGGGGCGGCGGGGGCGGCTTTGGGCCCAGGGCCGGGCTCCAGGGGGCAGCACGGGCGGACCCTCAGCCTCGAGGTGCGGGGGTGGGGGTGTGGGGGGTGCGGGGCTGCGGGGGCGGGGGGTGCGGTAGTGGGGGTGTGCGGGGGTGCGGGGGTGGGCGTGTGCCCGGTGCCGCCCGCTGCGGTCCTGTTGAAAGCGCGCAAGGGGGGGTCAGCAAGTTGCATACCGTAGATGACACGTTACCGAGGCCGCCACCACACGCTCATACAACTGATGGTTTTACTATGGGTTGTTTATTATCGTTTAGGTGTGTTCAGGAGTTACTTATCGGTCATGGCCAACTCCGCTCTCCCCTTCACCCTTAGGCCTGGCACGACCTGACCCCGGATGAGGTGATGGGGGTGAGGCCGGGGCGGCGGCGGGGGCGAGGGGCAAGTCCCGCACCCTCCAGCAGCAGCAAGCGACCCACCCCCTCAACCATGTTGAAGGCAACGCCCCTCAACTCCGCCCCCCTGCTGACACATCTCATGCCTTTCGCGCCCCAGGCTGCATCTCCTCGCGGCGCCGCAGCGGGTCCCGGCGGTGGCGGCGGCGGCGGCGGTGGCGGCGGCGGCGGCGGCGGGCCCTTCACCGGCTTTGCGGAGAAAGGCCGCGGCGCTCGGAGAGGCCTCGCTGGCGGCGGCGGCAGCGGCGGCGGCGGGAGCGGCTGCGACGAGCCCATCCCCGAGGAGCCCGCCACCGCCGCCGCCGCCGCCGCCGCCGATACTGCCGTCTCCGATCCCGCGGGCCCCTCGCAGCGACCGCCCATTGCCGCCTCCGTCCCGCCGCCGCCGCCGCCGCCGCCACTGCCGCCGCCAGGGGCAGCGGAAGGGTCGGCGGCGCCGGCACTGGCGGGGTCAGAGCCGGAGGAGTTGCGGCCGGGTCCGGCTGGGCCCAGCGGGGCCCAGCCGGGGCCCGGCGGGGCCCAGGGCGGGGCAGCGGAGTGC
Source organism: Edaphochlamys debaryana (assembly GCA_016858145.1). Classification (NCBI taxonomy): domain Eukaryota; kingdom Viridiplantae; phylum Chlorophyta; class Chlorophyceae; order Chlamydomonadales; genus Edaphochlamys; species Edaphochlamys debaryana. The sequence continues at coordinate 43,571 of JAEHOE010000213.1, read as the reverse complement.
GCCGGAGGCCCTGCCGGACCCCAGGTTCCCGTCGATGGGGCGGAAGGGGCGGAGGAGGAGGAGGAGGATGGCGATCCCGCGGCGTTGCTGGTGGGGCGGGGGGCGGGGGGGGGGGAGATGTGAGGGCGGGCATCACGGCCGGGACAGCAGCTCCTACCTGAGGGGCTGACGGCACGGCTTAGCAAGTCAGAACCAGGACATTTTCGTCCGGGAGGTGGTCGGTGTGCTTGCCTGTTGCGGATCACCTCTTCGAGTCCAGATCGCCCCAGCCGAAAGGGTTAAATAGATCTGATGAGCCAGGAACCGCCCCCACCCACCCACCCAACACGAGCCCCCCTACCTTTGGGTTGCCCTCACGCGCATATGCCCCCCGCCTTCTCCGCCTTCGATGGACCCGACCCTTCTGCCCCCCCCCCACTGCCGATCTATCCCTTCCTCCGCTCTCCAATGCTCCGAAAATCTCCGCCCCCCCCCCTCGCAGGTCCAGGACGACGACGGCGGCGGCGGCAGCGGCGGCGACGGCGGCGAGGAGGCGGACGCGGCGGCGGCGGCGGCGGAGGCCGGCGGCGGCGGCGGCTACGACGGAGGCAGCGACGGCGGCGCCGGGGACGGGACCCCTAACAGCGAGGGCGAGGGCCAGGGTGCAGATGACGAGGAGGGGGGAAGCGGGGGAACGGCGATGGGCGTTCCGTTTGAGACCGAGCTGGATACCGAGCTGACACTCACGGGCCACTCCCCGCGCGCCGCGGGCGCCTCCCCCAGGCGGGGAGGCCTGGGCGGGGGAGGGGGAGGGGCGGTGGTGGGGGGCGGCCGCTGGCAGGGTGTGGGGTGGCCGGCGGCCTCGGCCCTGCCCGGGGCGCTCCACGGCCGGGGTGCGGCGGTGCTGGCCACACAGTTCAGCCCCGGCGGCGGCGGCAGCAATGGTGGCGGCGGCGGCGGGCAGCACGTGGCGACGGCGGCGGCGGATGGGTCGGTGGCCATTTGGGCGGCCGCGGCGGCTCCCGGCGGAGCGGGTTCGCAGGTGGGGCACGGTTGGGGGTGGGGCTGGGTACTGGACACTCGCTGGATCATACTTGCTCCAGCCCTTTTCTTTGACGAGAACGGCTCCATCTTGTGCTCTCTTCTTCCTGCGCTGCCCCCCGAAGCGGCCCCCCCGAGGTGACCTTGCTCCCGCCGCTGCCCCTCCATCCCAGGCGCCCCTCCCCCGATCCCCTCCCCGAACACCTCCTCCCACCCCCCCTGCCCCCTCCCACCCACCCCCCAGGCCGCCTCCTCCCGGGACGCGCGGCTGTCCCTGGGCGCCCCCGCGACGGCCGTGGCGTGGGACGCTCGGGCGGACAAGGTGCGGCGGGGGGGGATGACGGGAGCAGCGGTGAACGGCAAAGGGGTGGAGAACGGGACACCATATCGCACGGCACAGTATGTGGGAAGGGGCTGGGATGGGCGCGACCCTGATACCAACGGCACCTCCATTTGAGGGGCCTGCTTCCTCCTGCCTCCCCCCCCACCCACAGGTGATGCTGGTGGGCACGGGCGGCAAGGGCATCCGCGCCTGGCACGCCGACACGCGCCGCTTCACGGCCGAGCTCCCACCCGACCCCGCCGCCCCTTGGGTCTGCCAGCTGGCCTGCAGCCGCAAGGAGCCCGTATTCATCGTCGCCGCCGCCGCCGCGCCGCCGCCGGGCACCGCCGCCGCCGCGGCGGCGACGGCGCGGCAGCGCGGCCAGGGGCCGCTGGCGGCGGGTGGCGGCGGCGGCAGTAGCGGTGGCGGCGGCGGCGGGGGCGGCAGAGGGGCGTCGAGAGGAGCGGCGGCGGCTGTGGCTGGAGGCGCGGGAGGAGGAGGCGGAGCCGCGGCGGCGGGCAGCGGGCGGCTGAGCCTTTGGAACATGCGGGCGTTCAAGCGGGTCAGCAGCTACAGCGTACCTGAGGTGAGTCCGAGCTCTGGAGCAAGGGTGTTAGGGAACGAGGAAACCGTAAGCAAGCGGAAAGATATCTGCGGGGGGGTTGACGCTGGGCGGTGCTGATGAGCGGCCGCCGGGTAGGTCCATTGGTCCTCTTGCCCTGGGGGGGCAACCCTGGTGCTAAGTTAGCAATTCGCTTGTAAGGGATTCCACTTGTCGTCCTCACGCCAACCCTCCTGGCCGGGTTGCGCATCGCTGCGTGCAGAACTCGCCGGTGCTGGGCCTCGCGTTCAACGGAGAGGTACGTGGGTGAGGCGGCCGGCGGCGCGGGGCGAAGGGCTGTGCGAGCAGGAGGCCCGGCTGCAGAACGTGCCTCGATCCCAGCAGCGAGTTTCGACATTTGTTCACGCCGGTTCTTGCCGCCATCGCACAAACCCCCGTCCCGCATTCCGTAATCGTAGGGCAGCTGGTTCGCCGCCGCCACGGCCTGCGGTGCCGTACACCTGTACGACAGCGGCTCTGGGGGGTCACGGCCGCAGCCGCTGAGCAGCTTCAGGCAAGCTCGGATGGGGACGGGAGGAGGTACAAGGGAATGGCGGTGGCTGGGGCAGGGTGTCTGCCTGGGCCCCTCGGGCACTTGACTTTTCGGCCCCAGGGCGAGGGCCCCGTCCCGGCCCCGTTCTGCCTCGTTCTGCGTCAACCGCTGGCATGACTAAAGCTGACACGCAAACTCCATCGCCGCCCACCCTCATCTCCCCACCCAAGGGCGAATGCGCCTGCCCCTGGATCCGCCGCTCCCGCCGCCTCGGCGCCGGCCGCAGTACAGGTACGACTTCAGTAACTGTCTACCTACCCCATTGTTGTCAACCCATTGTGACGGTTACTGTATGTGTAAGCGATAGGAAGAAGGGAGAGCACAACCCTTTGCCGCACCCGGGCATTGCCCCGGCGCCTAGCTGACCAGCCCCTCCCCTTTTCAATCCTCCCCTTGCAAACCGATCAAGGTGTACGACAGCGGGGCCGAGACCGTACTGGTCACGTGCTGCGGCGCCGTGTTACGGCAGTGGAGCCTGCGGCGGTTGGCGGAGCCCATGACCTCCGTACCGCTACTGCCGTACCTGCCGTACGGCGGCACTGCGGGTGCGCATGGGCCAGGCCACGGCAGCTGTGACCTGTTGCCGAGCAACGCCCGCACGATTGCACGCCCTCGCGCATCGCTACGGCCCCCTTCGGTCTGATGCGCTCATGACATGCCATGACGTGCCTCGGAGGGCGGCACCGATGTAGGCGAACCATCAGAACATGTATCGTCAGGGGCAAAACCTGCGTTCTGCAGATGGTGATGATCCCTTGCGCTCAGCCCCGCCCCCGCCCCCGCCCCCGCTCCCAGGCAATGGCTGGTCGCCCGACTGGGCGCCCTGCCTGTCCCTGTCGCCGCCACGGGCGGGCGGGGGCGCGGCGGCGGTGGTGCTGGGCGGCGGCGGCCCGGCGGTGTACCTGGTCGACCTGCAGGTGGGGGGAGGGGGACGGGAAGGGTGAGATGGGAGGCTGAACCCGAGGCACGCACCCTAGACAGCAGCCAAATCCGCTAGCTCTGTTGGGACCTGGTCTGGCCCTGGTGGAGCTGCAGATGGGTATTTGCGGCCTCGACAGCCTGGCAGACTCCCAGGTACCACCGTACCTGCAGACTAGCCCGGCGCCTGACGTAGTCAGGTTCTTTCGTGCGCTCGGCCTCAGTCGTTCCTTGTCCTGCCGAACCATGCGTGCAGAATGGAGGCAGCCCGCCCGATGAGGGTGTGGCTGGGACGAGCGGCGGCGGCGTCTGGCTCCCGCCAGCCCCTGCCTTCGGCTCCCCGCCAGCCGCCTCCGCCGGCAGCGCCGCCGCGGCTGCCGCCGCCGCCGGCAAGGTGTCCATCCTGGTGCCGTACAGCGGCGACGGCGGGGCGTACGGCAGCAGCACGGCGGATCTAGGTCTGTACGAGCTGGATGACCCGTACAGCGGAGATCTGGTGCCGTACGGCACGAGCTGCAGCTGGCATCCCGGGCGGGATGTGGTGACGGTGGGGTACAGCGACGGTGCGGTGCAGACACTGGGGCTGACGCGGAGTGCGGGCTGAGCAAGCAAGGGGCTGCGGCGCCAAGACCTTGGTGCCGGCTAGGTGTCAGGAATGCGGACTGGCGAGAGGGCATGGCATTGCGTAGTGGGGTGTGAGGTAGTGCCAAGGCTTCCCGGGCCTGGGTGTCAAGGATTCAGACTTAACTTTCGGCAGAGGCGGCGGGGCGCCGCGGCGCAATGTGCTGAGGAGTAAAGCAATGTTCTAATGCATTAAGGCTGGTGCAGCGTGGTTCCGTGCGCGCCGGTGGGCTGAGTCCCCAGGCGCTGCCGGCTGGTGCATGCATGTATGTCCCAGGCATTCAGGGAACATTACGAGTGTAGATAAGGGTCATATGCTGGCGATAGGGCGCGGAGGCGTGTCATGGCATGGCATGGTTGCCAACAAGGCGGAGAGAGACAGCAGAGAGAGTTGCGGGAGGGTGAGGCTAGCGAGGCGGACCGCTGACGTAAGGCGGGCTGCACGATACGAGGCAGAACTTCTGCCGCAGAAGGGCGTGGAGGCGGCGGACGCCCTCCGCGTGGGTTCGTTGCTGCTATCTTCCTTCCGTTCTCGTGCAACTTTCGTTTCTGAGGGCTCTGCACGAAAGCGCTTTGGCAACTTTCGTGCAGGGGTCACGAAGGATTCTCCCCTAAAGACCCATGTTTCGTGCCCATGTACCGAAGGTTTTGGCCCCTGCTGACCCCCTTTCGGGCATCTGGGCCAAGCTGGTGAACACGTTCCGACAAGGCTATCATGCTGACGCCGCGCCGAGAGGTGCCTCCAGTGTGCCCCCTCAGCTCTGCATGGACAGCAGATCAAGGTTCCTGTAGCGGGGAACACATCCTGACGAGGGGCCCTACCGCAGGGCACAACCGTGCCTTTGCAAGACGCCCCCCCAACCCCTTGTACCGAAACCGAACGCCTGTGAAAGCCAACTTTCGTGCACATGTACCGAAAGGCACGGCCGCCGCAGGGGGTACTTTCGGTCACAGCCAAGATAGCAGCACAGTTCGCCACGTGACGTCGCCTCGTATGTATCGCTCGATCCCTGCCCCGTCTAGAGGCCCCACCCGGAACCTTCGCCGGCCATAGTTCTGGGTGACTTGAAACCCTCCGCAGGCTCTTTAACTGCCCTGGGCCTCTGCAGTATCTGCCCCAGGCCTCTGCCCCCTCGCCTCCGAGGCCTCTGAGCGAGGAAGAGTCCTTCCATCTTAATAACCTCCTCCCCTCCGTTGCCCCTGCTCCCCCTCCCTGCCTCCCCCATGTAGCCGTCGCTTCTACCTCCTTCCCATCGCCAGAGGACGCTGAACTCGGTTGACCCAACTCGATAGGGTGACCTGTCCAAACCGTGCGTCCTCCGGGGGCAGCAGGCCCGCATCAATGTTCATTGCGAGACGGGGGGCCAGGGGGAAGGGCCGTGGCGCCTTGTCGTGCTGAGGGGGGGCCCACGTGCGTCCTTCCGCTTCGCTGGACGCATACCCCTTTTATCACCTCGGCCCGTGCACATGTACGGCTAACGGGTTCACGGCTTATGCCCAGCGCGCTCTTAGTTGACTCTCTTCCCGCTTCGCAACGCACGCCTTCCCTTTGTCCACGGCCACTCAATCCAACCTCCACCCGCTTCTCCTCTTCATTGTTCTTAACTCGCATTCCTCGTCGCGTCCTTCTCTCCCCCTCGCTGCCCGCCACCGGCCCCACGGCACCGCCACCGGACGAGCTGTCCTGCCCCTCTCCTTTCGGAGCCGTACGTGCGCCCTCGCTCGCCCGCGCCTTACCTTGCTGGGCAGGCGCCACCAGGCCGAACAAGGGGGGGGGGTGCAGACGGGAGGGTCGTGGCACCTTGTCATTTGGCCACAGCTAGCGCTCAGGGGGCGGGCATATCGTGCCGAGGGGGCCGCCCTGCAGCCCCTGCTTCGGTGCGACGCCCACGCACACGCTACTGCCATCCGGTCTGCTATTCATCGATGCTTTCTCAAAGCATTGTCGGTCAGAAGCGCGCTGGGAAGGTGTTGGCCACGGACTTTGCGCCTTGGGTTCGTGGCCCTGGCCGCATATCGTTGTCGGGTCATGCTTCCCGGCACGTTACAGAAGCGTGTGCTCACCTTTGTCCCAAGGCTTCCCTTCGCCCTTGTCCATCTCCCGACACCAAGAACGGGGTGCTCAACCAAGGAGCCACCCCCGGGACCCTTCATGAGCCCATAACCCGAGGACTTATTGGCGTGCAAAACGCACGCTCTCATGCGACCCCTTCCATGTACTGGTAGTTGATATGTCCACTAGGCGTCAATGCATGCGTGACGAGCCTCGCTGTCCACCCCGTGCCCTCGTCACGTGAGCACTTGGAAACCCGGTTACGAGATCTGTCGTGTGCACGAGGGTGGCACGGCGGCATGCGCGTCGTACCTCTGTCACAAGGAACATGTACCCCCATGGAAATGGCGCCACCAAAGCCCCCGGTGCTCGAGCGGCTCGCCAAGCACACAGTCGCAGCAATCAGCTGCATCCTCTGTCCACTCCCCGCCCAACCTGGCCCTCCCCCGACCAATGGTCACATACCCACAATGCAGCTCCGGGCGTACCGCGCGAATGAATTGGGATGAATGCGATCCCAGCCAACACAGGTATTAATCACATGACATTTGCGCACCGCAGCGCAAGGCACAGGCCTGGAGGGTACATTCATCAGCTGCACCCTCGCGCTCCCTGGCCCCCTAACGGAGCAGGCCACCCCGGCCTCGTCTGCCCATTCATTAGCCACTACGGCCACAGCCAGCCAGTCAGCTTCGCCGGCCGCCCCTGACACAGCCCGCTGCCCAGATCCGCGGCGCTAGACGTAGGCTCCGCAGCGCTAAACGCAGGCCCCCGCGCCAGTGTGCAGGGGCCCCCGGGCTGCGTGCCCTCCGCCAGACGCGAACGCCATCCTCCTGCGCTCGTGCTGCGGATGGCGCCGCCAGTCGCCCTCCATCGCCGGCCGCGCTTGTGCCAGACCCTCACCCGGCGCAACCCGGAGAGCACAGCTGCGTAGGGCGTGCGGAGCCAGAGCCAGAGGCAGAGGCAGGGCCCCTGCGCTGCTGCGTTGGGCCCGTGTGCACACCCCGCGACCCTCCGCGGCAGGGCCCATGCACACGCCCCAGGCCCCTCCGCGGCATGGAAATCCTCCGGTGCAGCCGCCACTCACGAGTAAGCCCACGGCCGCATGCGCTGATGCTGTAGCCGCCATGCCACCCGCACCCCCCCGCCCTCGCCTCCGCCAGAGGAAGGACGGAGCCGCTCAGCTGTGGCGCTTGTCCTTATCGGGCATCCGCGCGTGTATAAGCAAGCCCTGCAGATGAGAGCACATTTTTGGAGGGCATAAGTAGTGGGGGCGCAGGGATCCGAAGTTCCTCACAGATCAGGGCGTACGAGTATCCAACAACTGCAACCACACAGACCACCAGATGCCCATAACGCGCACAAGCATTCGGCCGCATCGGCGCTCTGCTTCGCGCCTGGCCCCGCGTGCCACCCGTGCCTCGATCTGCTGCGTCCACCAGCCCGACTCGACACCGCCCTCCCCCACTGGCACCCGCCCCTCCCCTGAACGTGCTAGCCCCGCCACCACCACCACCGCCACCGCCGCCGAGAGCCCACCTCGAGTTCCGCAGGCGCCGGCGCCGGCAGCGTCCCCTCCCGCAGCGCCGCGAGGTCCACGGAGCGGAGCCAGGGGTGCGCCAGCGCCGCCGTGGCCGTGAGGCGGTCGCGCGGGGACTTGTCGAGCAGGCCCACGAGCAGGTCCTGAGAGGGGGGGGAGAGGGAGAGAGGGAGGGAAAGGGCGAAGGGGGGTGAGCGGGGGGGGCGAGGCGGGAAGCAGGCGGGGCAGGGCGGGTTCGGGTGTCGCGGGCTGGCGGCTCGCCAGGGGCAGCGGCACGGGCAGTGCGGCTGTGGCCCCAAGGCCTTGGCTGAAGGAGTCGCGTCAGTGGGTTATCTCGCATGGGGCGAGCTCCGGGCTGAAACTCCGAGGACTTGGAACCCGCAAGCCGGCCCCTTTCCCCGACTCTCGCCAAGCGCGCTTCACCTTTCGCGCTCCTGCACTGCCAAGAGGGAGGGACTCCGAGAACCACACGACCCACGACGGCCCTACGCCCACACAACGCCTCGCCAAGGCTGAAACGACGCAGACCCAGAATCCCGACGCCGGACCTGTGCCCAGCTGCTGCGCGGCGCATTTCACCCCGCCTAGCACAAACAATAAGACACTGACACCGGTTGGTGCGGGTCTCCCACCTTGGCTCGGGCGAGAACTTGTATACGCGCAGACAACGCCTCACCACTTGCGCCGCGTCTAGCGAAGACACTTATATCGTTACAGACTCCTCACCTTGAGCTCGGGCGAGAACTTGTCCGGGCAGTGCAGCGTCTTGGTCCAGTACCAGGACAGCGCGGCCCACTTGGGCGGCGCCCCGTCCACCATCTCCCACAGCATGATGCCCAGAGACCAGCTGGGGGGCGGGGGAAGGGGGGAAGAGGGGGAGAAGAGGGGGGGAAGGGAGCGGGAGAAGGGCAGAGGATGGTGGTTGGTGGGGGTAGGAGCGGGTGTGAGGGGCCGCGGGAGTTGACAACGACCGGACGTGGGAAGTGCCAAGCCCCATCGGCTGATGCGCGGGAAAGCCTGGCGGGAAAGCCGCTGGCGGCAAGCTGGGGGTGGTGTTGCTGAGCACGTTCCAAACGTATGTCCTCACATGTCAGCGGGGAAGCCGTATCCGGACTTGTTGCCGTGCACGATTTCCGGCGCCATGTACAGCGGCGTGCCCGCCTGACAAGAGACGCAGAGCACACAAAGGGCAGGGCAGGGCGTCGTGAGAAAGATCTCCGAGAGTCGAGAGTGGAGCAGGGGCTGCCCAATCCACAACCCCAGCGCACCGCCACAACCCGCTCCTGGCCGCCCCCACCTGCCAGTGCGCCTTGCCTTCCCCCCCTCCCGCTCCAGGTTCTCGGCCCCCACCTGCGAGTGCGCCTTGGCCCCCCCCTCCAGGTTCTTGGCCAGGCCCAGGTCCGATAGCTTCAGGTAGCGCGACTCGGCGATGAGGCAGTTGGAGGGCTTGACGTCGCGGTGCATGTAGCCCTTCTTGTGCATGTCCTGGGGCAGGAAGGGGCGTGGGCGGGGAGGGGCACGGGGCGGCGGAGATGGGGATGAGCGTCGGGCGGGGCAGGGCGGTTGCGCGGCCAGCAAGAGAGGGCGCCGACGCCCAGCGCGCCGGTGCTATTTCCTGCTTCATACCAAGGGCTAAACCCCGACCAGGCCCGCCCAATCATCCCCCCGGCCGCCCCCCCGGCCAACCCGGGGGGGCCGTCTGCGCTTTCCCCAGCGCCCACCTCGAGCGCCACCCAGGGCTGTACCCCCACAAGACCCGCCAAACAATGCCCCCGACCAACAATCTCAGCCTCCCCTCCCAGCGCCCACCTCGAGCGCCAGTAGGCAGCAGGCCGTGTAGAAGCGGGCCTCGTCCTGCAGACGGGGAGGGGAGGGGCCAGACCAGCTAAGAGACAGGGGCTCGTTGGCCGGACCGCCGTGTGCTCGCCGCCACTCTGCTCACCGCCGGCCCTACGCGCCCCCGTGGCGTGGCCCACTTCGTGCGTGGTCCACCGCCCGCCCGGGCCGTGAGCCCGAGCGTCGGGGCCGCTACGTCTCGTTCGCCACGCTGCCTACCGTGCCCTGTCCCAGTCCGCGTGCGCCAGCATTCACCAAAGGCCTCCTACGCATCGGTTTGCCACGCCACTGAGCGTTAACCTCACCTCGCTCGCGTGCCGTAATCTGGAAGCCGGACCACCCTTTCAACCCCCCCCCCCCCCCCCGATCCCAGCAGCACTAAGGCAGCCCCAGCAGGGCACCCCGGGTCTCCCCGCGTCACCCCTTCACAGCATCCCGCCCGCCCCCAGCCCCCCGCGATCCCACCTCGCTCAGCCCCGCCTTCCGCTCGCTCCGCAGCACCGTCAGCACCAGGAAGTCCAGGCAGGCGTTGCCGCTGCCGCTGCGGTGTATCGTCACCTCCTGCAGCGGGAACAGGGGGGGCGGGGTTGTGAGTGCAAGGCTCCGCCTCAAGCCCATACGCACAGGGCGCTCAGGGAGTTGAGCGTTTTTTATGGCGAGAATGCCCTCCGTGCCGCCCAGTTCACCACAGACCCAGCCCCGCCCCCGATGCCCCCGGCCGCCAGTTGCGGCGCTGCCCCGTCCCGCCCCGCCCGGACCCCGCCCCTCCGCCCCCCCTGGCCCCTCCCGTACGTACGTTGAGCAGCCCCTCCAGTGTGCCGTACGGGCAGTACTCGAGCAGCAGGGTGTAGTCGTACAGCCCCACCACGCAGCTCCAGAGCTGCGTGAGGAACTCGCTGTGGTGCATGGCCTCCAGCGCCTCCACCTCCTTGGCGGGGTCGTTGTTGTTGGTGTCGGAGGCCTGGGGGGGAGAGGGGAGGGGGGACGGGGAGGGGAGGGGAGGGGGTGAGGTGGGTGAGGTGGGTGAGGGGGTGGAGGGGGGCTGCGAGGGTGTGGCACGGGGCAAGCGCAGTGCCTTACAGGACAGGGAGGAAGGGATGCGAGAGCGGTGGCGGAGGAGGGCAACGCAGGGGCCAAGGCGGTGAACAATCATGGGACCAGCAGTCCTGGAGCCCCTTCGACGGCACCGTGGTCTGACCGCACCGAAGGATAAGTGGTTCCAAACTTTGTCGTCTCCCGCCCCGCTCAGAGGGAGAGCCGTCGTCTCTTGCCAACGCCCGCGCCCCTGTCCCCTGACATCAAACCCTTTTGACCCGCCACGCCCCGGCCCTCACGCAATATTCCTATCATTACCGCCCCACCTCCCTCCACCACCCGACCACCAGCACCCACCCGCACTTCCGCCCCCCACCCCTCGGCCCCCTGACACGCTGCCCCGCACCCTGAAACCCTCGCATTCGCAGCCCCCACCGCATCCCGTCCCCTACCCCCACCCCATCCCCGCACCTTGAGCAGTTTTTTGCGCACGCAAAGCAGCTGCCCCACCGCCGTGCTGACGCGGACCAGGTCCACGATGCCGAACGCGCCCTCGCCCAGCACCTGCAGGTGGCACGATGCCCAGAAATGCACGTGGTCAAGGGGGGCATTCATTGCACGTGAATTGAGGTGCATACTCAGGGCCTGAGGAGCGGAGGTAGCTGGGGAGAGTGCCCGAGCCCTGACGTGTGGCGCTGCGCTGCAACACTTGTGCGAGCGGGGGGTTTCCGACACCACGTCCTCGCGGCCCCAGCGCCCGCCCGCCCGCCCACCTTGACGCTGCGAATGTCCGCCTTGTGTGCTGAAGCCAATGCTTCCTGTGGAGAGCACAGGGACGGGGCAGCAGTTCCACGCTTATTGCCAGCGGCTGCGAAATCAACGCGTTGCAACCTGGTCTTTTGTCGTATGCTGCGAAACCCTGTGGCCTCCGGGGCCCCGAACCCACCACCTGTCCCCCTCCCCCTGCGCTTGATTGCAAGGTCCTGCCAAGACCAGACCAGTCCTCTTCCCCCCTATAAGCACCCTGAAGAGGGAGCTTGCCCTACGCACCCTGTCAGCAGCGCAGGCCACGCGAGCCCGCTGGACGCTGGGAAGGTCGGGCAGCCCTCGCGCCCGCTGCTTGGCGCTGTCCTCCAGACTTCGTCGAATGTTTCGGGCTTCCGAGGACGCGTCATCGTCACCGCCCTCTACCGCCGGAACCGACTCAGTCGCCTGGCCCGGCAGCGTGCCGGGTGCTGGCTGGTCCTCTTCTAGGGCAGCCATGGCAGCCCCTCGCGGGGCACAGGCCTAGACCCGAGTCCCGCGCGACTTGTAAGCTGGTTGTATCTGCTGTCAAGCTACTGCCTTTGTCGCCCGGCTATTGTCCCCGCAGGCGGGAGCATTGCCTGCGGGCAGACCAGCAGAAACACGCCTTCGACACTTGACGGAGCAATTGCACAGGTTCGTTGAGTCGTTGGGCAGCCCTGACGGGCATCAGCGCCCTTCGACGATGTGGCGCATTCCAGTGACCGCAAACACTTGCAGCCGTCTTGCCATTGACTCACGGGTCTTAAACACAACCGCATCCAGTGCGTATAAAGGGCAACAAACAAGCTCCGACAGAGAATGCGGCCCGGTCGAGGTACTGCCCGCAAGAAGGGCAGCTAGGGGCTTCTTAGCACTTCTAAGCTCTTATGCTCGCAGCACACTACGGTTTAATGTAGAAACTTGAATGCCGCGGGCTTCGCAGGGTCCGGGTAAACAATGGGCGGTGTCGTCCGCGGCAATGTGCGTGTGATCAATTGGGTAGAGAGGTGAAAGAATTGCAAGCTGGGTCTAGCTGGGGGACTGCGGGGACCTCGGCGGGACCAGGTCCTTGGCGCCCCATGCACGGCCCCGCCCGATCGCGCATGCCACGCAGACTGAAAGCCCCAGAGCCCGCGCATGCTGCCATACACACCCCGACCCAAGCCGACCAATCGTGTTGGCTTTCCAGTCCTTTTGTGTACTCACCGACCCAAAGATGGCTCCCTTTGAGCTCAAGAACATCGGCGGCGAGTATGACGTGACCAAGAAGAACCTCAAAACCGATGCCAAGGTCAAGCTGGGCGACAGCGTGACCCTCAAGGTGGGTCGGGGGAAGTCGCGGCTTGCGCGGTGGGCTGCTTGACATGGCGCGTGACGGCCCGGATTGCGTGCAGGTCAAGCTCCCCAACACGATCGGCGCGGTCACCAAGCCCAACTTTGAGGCGGAGTGGAAGGACTGGCAGGCCAAGTTCGATGTGAAGACCAAGGTGCGCGCTCGCGCCAGGCCCTTTGGCCCCGCAATGGGCTGACGCGGGTTTGCCTTGCGCAGGACATCGAGATCGAGAAGAAGTGGAAGCTCACCAAGGGCGAGCTGAAGATCAAGCAGAAGGTCCCCGGCCAGAAGTGGGAGCTGGTGCCGAGCCCCGAGGTCAAGGTCAGCGCCGCAGAGTGCAATCGTCAGCAAAAGCGTAACGCCAAAAGGCGCATTCGCGCCTCGCGCTCGCTGCCAGCGCCTTGCGCACTCCTGCGAGCTTGCATGCGCCGCCACGCGGCCACGCGCGGCGATCAGGCCACTGCACCCTCGCACGCCTCACCCTCCCACGCACCCTCCCACGGCGCATGCGGCCCCGGACGCGTGCCCCTTTGAACCTCGCGGCCACCCTCCTTCTAGAACCTGTGCTTTGCTCGTTCGCTCGCTCACGCGGTCTGCTTGTCCGTGCCGCCCCACAGTGGAAGGGCAACGTCGTCAAGGGCAAGAAGTTCACCTGGGAGGTGGAGCCCGCCTACTGCTTCCAGGCCCGCATGGGTGCGTGTCGGTCTGTTTGGGCGGGCGGGTCCTTCTCGTGCAGAGACGGAGGACTGGGCGGGCGGGTCCTTCTCGTGCAGAGACGGAGGACTGGGCGGGCGGGTCCTTCTCGTGCAGAGACGGAGGACGGGGCGGGCGGGTCCTTCTCGTGCAGAGACGGAGGACGGGGCCTTGAGGCAAAGGAGCCGCGGGGGTGGATGGGCAATCAGCTGGCAGGGACATGGCTGAGGCTGTCGGAGTGGGTTGGACACCTCCCCGCTGTCCCACCAGATGACAAGCCCCGGCGACTGGCCAGGTGCCCTTGCCGACCCTCTGCCTCCCCTCTGCCCCTCCGCCCTGCAGCCAAGATTGAGTCCGTGGTGGAGGTGAACGGCGGCAAGCAGAAGCTCAAGGTCGAGGCCGACCAGCGCGACGTGAGCACCCGGGGGAGGGGACAGCCCCTAGCGCCCTCGACTTGGCGCTGCGGAGGCGGGGAGCGGGCAGCGGAGACTTGGAGGGCTCTACTGACCAACAAAGTCCTGCATGTATATGGGCTCCAAGATTGCCGCATGCTCACGCTCTCTTGCCTTCGCCGGGCCTCCCCTATCCCTCAATCTGCAGGGCGCCAAGGCCATCGTGGGCACTCTGTCGACCAAGATCAACAAGTCGTGGGCCAAGCAGCTGAGCGCTAAGTACAGCGTCAAGGCCGGCCCCTCGCTGGTGCACGAGGTCGAGCCCTCGAAGAAGGTGAGGGGTCGGGGCGACCTGGGTCGGCGCCGCACACACCTGAGGCCCAGGACTGTGCTGCTTGCTGCACGGACGCAGCTGCCAGCCCTGGAAGGGAGAGGGCAGGGCAGGGCAATACAGGGGGAGTGCCGGGGGGCACCTGGCCAGGCCTTCCGGCAAGGGCCGGTGCGCCCCTTTTCTCGTCCGACCCACATCGCATCGCTGGTCGTTCCCGCCCCAGGTCTCGCTCAAGTCCACGCTGGGCATCAACAACCGCGACCTCAAGATCGTGGCCGAGGTCAAGCCCGGCAAGGTCGCGGGGTGAGTACGGTACGGGAGGCATGGGCTTTTGCGAACGCATGACGATACGGCAAGGGCAAGACGCATCAATGTGGATGGGCTAGTGCGGAGAGGCAAGGCAGGAACAGCTGCGGAATGGTTAGGGGGGTCGGGCACCATCGTGCTTGAGCTTTGCACTCACACCAACCCTACTGTGCGCGCCCGCAGCGTCAAGCCCAAGCTGACCCTGGAGGGCAAGGTGACGGCCAACGCCCCCACCAAGCCCACGGGCATCATTGCCGGCCTCTCGCTGGACGTGTGAGCGCCCTCTGGCGCTAGGCGTTGGCGAGCCCGCGGCCTCCTTCCGTCTGCGCTGCCTTGGAGCGGGCGTGGGGCTGGCCCGCATGTCGCATGTGAGCTGGCGTCCCTGTCGGCTCCGCTTGGGACGCCGCGTGGCTGGCTTCTGGCGCTGGCTTGAGCTCGGCTACTGAGCCGGCCCTGCCGGCAACGGCCACCTGGCGCATAAGCGAGCACGGTGGGAAGAGCTAAAGTGGGCTTGCAGCTAGGCAGTTAGGCTGTCTAGGGTTGTATGGAATCTAGGCCACGGGTATCCATTACGGGGCAGTGAGCTCCGCCTCGGTATCTATCAGTGACTGCTGTCGGCCTCCCAAATGGGGGCGGTCCGTAGCGGTCTGCGTGAGCCTGTCTTTATTCTGGTCGTGTTCCTATGTGTGTGTGTACGGACGGGAGCTGGAATGTGGGCCTGCCTAGGACGGGCACGTTCCAAACTCAGCGCGGCACGTGAAGCAGGCGGCGAGCCGGGTGCAATGCCTGGTGCTGGCTTGGCTCCTCGCGTCGCGTGGACGTGCCTGTGACACGGTCTCTTTCATTCTTCCGGGTTCTTCGGGGGTATCGAACACGGTTCGGTGCTTGTGCAAGTGGCGTGTCGCGCCTTGCATCAGCGGGGGTGCGCGCCAGCGCAACCGGTTTTGTGTGCTGCGGCGGCCGCTCGGGCTCTCCTGGAGGTGCTTAGCTGGGGGCGGCGGGCTGGTTGGCCCCACCGCAATCTCATATGGTACTGAGGGAGCAGCCGCGGGGGGCGGCGGGGGTGCTGTTGAGCCGGCGCGCATACGCTACAGTGTAATGCCGCATGGCTCTCTGCGTGCCTCGTACGGGTATGCGCGGGTGCAGCCCTCGTACGACAGCCTGTGCTGCGGCGGGGCGGGACGCCGATGACGACTTGGAGCAGCCGCCTGCCAGCCCTAGCCAGCCCCTCGCAGCGGTATCGCCTCTGCACTGCCTCTGCACGCGTCCGGTTGCATGCCGGCCTGCATGCGCACTGCCTCACGCAAAAGCATCTGCGGCCCTTGGTGCCTGGTCAGCCACCCCAGAAGGTCGTGTCCGACATGGAGCGCTCCACACTACTGGTAGTGCAACAGACGGGCACAGCTCTCGAGCGTCGAGTCGGATGCGTCCAATCCATACACATATGGTACACGCCTTGCACGCGGCACCGGCCTGACTCAGCCTGAATTGACATATCTCAGACGGCATCGCCGCCAGTGTTGCTATCTTGTTTCGATTTTACGATAAAGGTTACGTTGGTTCAGGAGGGTTGCGCCTCTGCAGCTTTTGACCATATGCCCCTCCCCACATCCGGACCCCCCGCATCTAATAGAGGACCACGAAAGCTGCCGAATGACACCTTGTCGTACCAATTTGGGGGGGGTCGGGGGGGTGGGGGGTGGGGGGGTGTCTGGGGGGGGGGCGCCAACTTTATCCAACTTTGACCCGATTGCGAGTTTCGCGCCCACAAACACACTGCTGGACTCCTCTTGCAATTCTCTATCGTTTGCACACGTTCACGCATGTAGACTTAAAATCTACGCCACTTACATGCTAACATGCCGGTCACGACCGAACCCTAGCCGGTGCAGATAACCCGCCCAATGCACTAGTGGATGTCGCTAATGAAGCCAGCAGCGCCCCTAGCGACGAAACGCCCAGTAAATGTCCCTTTTTGCTCCAAGGATTCGGCAATGCCATGTCTCGCTGTCAATCGTTTGGCTCGTTTGGCTCGCTGCATAACGCAAACTAGCAGCAACAAAAGGCGAAGCACGTGACGGCCCGCCAAGCGCGGGCCCCTCTTCGGAGTCCGGCGTGCAGCAGCAGAGAGGGGGCAACCAGGGCAGTGGCCAGAGACCTGTGCGCTGTGGCTGGCTGGCGGGGATGGTTACTTGAGCGGAAAAGATGGTATGCAATAGAGCTTAACCAAAGGACCCCGAAAACACGTTGTCGTACGTGAAAACCTCGTGCCGTACAAGCGGGTGGGGGGGTGGGGGGGTGGGTGGGTCCCCTCGGGGGCCTGGGGACCCATAAGCTGGCATATGGTCACAAACTTCTTCCTCGCAACCCTCCCGGTTGGTTGGAGCAATGGTCGTGACAGCTCCCGCAAGCGCCCACTACGACACGGCATGCCTCGGCGAGCCGACCCTACATCCTAGCCACCCCCCGACCTCTCTGTCTCTTGCAGGGGTGACGGTCGCCCCTGGTCTCTTGGCCTCTCAAAACATGCGTTCAATTTCGGCCCTCACCCGTGCAGGCAGCCCAGCGCAGAGTGCAGCCACGCCCCCGGCCCCCGGTCCCCCTTCCCCCCCACCGCCGCGCCCCTGGCACGGGAGGGCGGCAAACATTCCAAGCCCTCCGCCGCGGCGACCACTCGGGGCTCCGTCCCGCCCGAGCCTCCACACCCCGCCGCCCCGCCTGCTGACGTGGCCCCCGCGCCCGGGCTCCCTCCATCCCCGACCCGCGTGCCAACAAGTGCACCACTCCCCAAGGCCTCCCTGCCTCGCCCCCCGAGCGTCCGCCCCAGCCTCGACCGCACTCGGTCCCATGCCCTCCGCGCCCGGCCCCTGCGCCCGGCAGCCCCGGCCCCCGCCGCCCCCTGCCCCCGACCCGAGCCCGACGCCCCACCACCACCACCACCGCCACCAACACCAACACCAACACCGCCGGCACCACCGCCTCCACCGCCGCCGCGGGCTCGGCCCTGGTGGGCAGCTGCCGCCCGCGCCTGCAGCGCCAGCAGCGGCCTCAGGCCCCACCAGCGCTGCGCGTTGGCCCACTCAGCCAGGGCGGGGAGCGCCAGCTCCTGGGCCGCCTCCGTGGCCGCGGCCCAATCGATGGAGAAGCCCTGGGGGGTTGGGGGGTTGGGGGGTTGGGGGGTTGGGGAATTGGGGGGTAGGGGTCAGGGAGGCCGAGGCCAAAAAGCAGTCGATGGAGAATCCCTGGAGGCAAAGACGGAGCGTGCGGGGCTAGGGAAGCCGAGGGCAGAAAGGGGGGTAGGGCGGTCGACGGAGAAGCCCTGTTGGGGGGAGGGGGTCAGGGAAGGAAGGGGCGGGCGGGGATCGGGTAGGGAGGGAAGGAGCAGGGGGTGGGTTGGAGTGGAGAGCGGAAGCAAAGGCAAAGGTTCAGATGGGGTTGCGGGCTGAGAGGCACACGGAGAGCGGAGCCGGAGCTTGGACCGGGAGCAGATGGGCCCCTCGCCCTCCCGGCCTGCCCCCTGTGACTCTAGCCCTCCCGGCCCCCCCCCACCTGCCCACTGCTAAGCCGTGTCCAACTGCTTGGCCTGGCTACTGTAGGGAAGCGGATCCGCACCCAGCGCGTCCCCCAATCCGCACCCAGCGCGTCCCCCGCACCCATCATATCCCGCACCCCGCAAGCCCCCCCCCCCTCCCCCCCTTCCGCCCACCATGCCGTGCAGGGCCCTGAGTGTGGCCAGGTCGGCGTTGCGGATGGCGGCCCGCGTGACGCGCCGCGCCTGCAGCTGGGGGGGAAGGAAGGGAGGGGGGGAGATAGGGAGGGGGGGAGGGGGGGAGGGGGGGAAAGGGGTATGACCGAGCGGGGCGGGGGCAGCACGGGTTTCGACCGGGCACGACGGGGCTACGGGAAGATTGGGGTGGGTGCGCTCGCTCACCGGCCTGGGGCAGCCCAGCACACGGCACGCATCGAGCACCTCGGCGCTGCCGCCCGCCGCCGCCGCCTCCCACGCCGCCGGCGTCATGGCGCAGCCGGCGGCGCCCAGCCAGCGCACCGCCGCCGCCGCCGCCTCGCCGCCGCTGCCCGCCGCCGCCGCAAAGACGGCGGGAGACAGCAGACTGTCGCAGCCGCCGGCGCGCCGCGCCGCCTCCAGCCATTTCAGGGCTTCCAGGTGCCCCGGCCGCCCGCCACGCGCCGCACGTACGGCAGCCTCCTGGGCCCATGCGCCGCCCGCGACGGCGGCGGCGCCGCCGGCGGCGGCGTCCGCCAGGGCCTGGAGCCCTGCCGTACAGCCGCGTGCCGCCAGGCCCAGCACGCGCCGCGCCGTGACCGCTGCGCCCATGGCGGCGATCGGCGCGTTGAGATCAACCGCCGTACCGCCTGCCGTACAGCCGCCGCCGGCGGCTTCTCGTACTTCTTCCGCCAGCCACATGCGCAGTAGCCCGATGTCGATCTCATCCGGCCCGACCCCGGACGGCGCCCTGCTGCCGTCCCGCGGGTTCCTGGATCCGGCCGCCAGCCCGGATCCAAACGTGATCCCGCCGCACATGGATCCGGATCTCAGCAAGACGAGGTCCAGCGGCCGGCTACGCGCGCGGTCGCCAGAGCAGATGGCCTCGACGGCGGCGGCGGCGGAGGTGGGGTAGCCGAGGGAGGCGAGGGATGCGGTGCGGAGGGGGGCGTCCGGGAGGAGGCGGGCGCGCTCCGCTGCGAGCTCAGGCCAGCGGGGGGCTTGGATGGAGGCGAGCCACTCCACCTGGGGATTGTGTGGAGGGGAGCACGGGGAAGGGGGGGTGGAGGGTGGAGGGCAGGCGGGTTTTGATAAGCCAGGTTATGGAGGATCGGGGGCGAGGGTTTGATGGACGCGAGCAACTACACCTGGGGTTTGGTGTGGAGGGGAGGGGAGGGGGAGGGGGGTAGGAGCAAGGAGCAGCTGAGTGAAAGGCCGGCGTTGGGGTCGGGTTGGGGTCGGGTTGGGGTCGGGTTGGGGTCGGGTTGGGGTCGGGTTGAGGGTTTTTTGACCAGGATTGCAAACTCTTGCCCCAGCCCTTTGAATAGCTCAACGTAAATGCAAGTCGATTCTAAAATTTAAATTCGCAAGCTTCTCGCACCTTCTCCCTCCAATCGGGCGTGGGGCTGGCGGCCGCCGCCGCCACCGCCCGGTCCACCCATTGCGCCGTGAAGGCGTTGACCACACCGTCTCCTGGGGGGGAGGGGGGGGAGGGGGGGGAGGGGGGGGGGGGGGGGGGGGGGGGGGGGGGGGGGGCAGGGTCGGGGACGACGAGTGTGTGGCTTCTCGCTTGAGCCAAGGAAAGCGTAGGCGCGGCGAATAGCCGGCCGGTACTAGGTTGCCTGCAAGGGTTGGGGACGGATGGCGTGTGTGTGTAAAGCGAGAGAGCCGGCCGGTTCTAGGTTGCCCGAAAGGGTTGGGGACGGACGGCGTGTGTGTGTAAAGCGAGAGAGCCGGCCGGTTCTAGGTTGCCCGAAAGGGTTGGGGACGGACGGCGTGTGTGTGTAAAGCGAGAGAGCCGGCCGGTTCTAGGTTGCCCGAAAGGGTTGGGGACGGACGGCGTGTGTGTGTAAAGCGAGAGAGCCGGCCGGTTCTAGGTTGCCCGAAAGGGTTGGGGACGGACGGCGTGTGTGTGTAAAGCGAGAGAGCCGGCCGGTTCTAGGTTGCCCGAAAGGGTTGGGGACGGACGGCGTGTGTGTGTAAAGCGAGAGAGCCGGCCGGTTCTAGGTTGCCCGAAAGGGTTGGGGACGGACGGCGTGTGTGTGTAAAGCGAGAGAGCCGGCCGGTTCTAGGTTGCCCGAAAGGGTTGGGGACGGACGGTGTGTGTGTGTGTGTGTGTGGAGCGAGAGAGGGGATGGGCGGGCTGGGGGGGCGGTGCGAGGCGTTGACCAAAGCGTTGCCAGTGGGTGGGGGGGGGGCGGTGTTGAGCGTTACGCAGGGTTGGGTTGGAGGGTTGGGTGGGGGTGAAGGAGTTGGGCGGCTGAGCGGTGTAAGTGTCCTGGGAAGCGTAGCATAGACGGGTCGGGATTTCGCGGGACAGCAGCTCAGTTCGGCGAGGACCTAGGCGCGTTCAGAAATGCAAGGGGAAGGGGGATGGCAGGGTAGAGAGCGGGCACTGTGCCAAGGTGCCGACTTCCCGCGGAAATGGTCTCAGCGAGAGTTTAGCCCCTGCAACCCCGACCCCCACGCCGCCGCCCGCCGCCCAACGCCTGCCCGACTACGGCCTGCTCGGGCCCAGCCGGACCCCGCCGGGCCCATCCCGGGCCCACCTGGGTTGCCGCCGTTGAAGAGTCTGCCGTACAGGTCCATGAGGGTGGGCAGGGAGCAGCCCTCGGCGGCCGCAACCATCACCTGACAATGAAGGGGGGAGAGGGGAGACAGGGGGGATGGGAGGAGCGCAGCAGCAGGAGGCCAGGCAGCTGCAGTTGGCCCCTCCACTCCTTCAAACCCGGAATAACGTGCGCCCCCAGCACCCCTCCCTCGTGCCCTCCTCCAGGGCCCCAGGCCTTTCCCCCCTCCCTACCCCGGCCCCATCCCCCATCCAAGCCACAGACCAGCTGCCCTCCCCCGCTCCCCCACCCCCCTCCTCCCCCTCGCCTGCCCCCCCCCCCCCCCCGCCACCCTCATATGCAGTCCCCACGCCCCCCCTCCCCCCACCCCCTACCTGCGGCCACAGGCCCCTCCCCTCCACCCGTCTCCAAACCCCCGAACCCATCTGCTCTCCCCACCTTCCTCCCACCAGCCCCCTCCCACCCTTCTCCCCCCTGCCTCCTCCTCTCCTCCTCTCCCCTCTCCCAACCCCATCCACCTGCGGCCCCAGCCCCCGCTCGCACTCGTGCCGCCCCCGCCGCAGCCACGCCTCCGCCGCCGCCTCCGCCGGGCGCCCCTCCACCGCCGCCACCGCCATCCACAGCTGCCGGTGCCGCTCCTGCAGGCAGACAGACGGGCAGGCAGACAGACAGATGTTACAGACAGCACGAAAGCTCCGTTGGAATGAAATCCCCCAGGGTTTGGCGGGGTCGTAAGTCGGCACGAGGTGCGCCGTTCCCCTCTCCTCAGACACGGACAGATTTCACACACAGACAGGCAGATGTTACAGCCAGACAGGACCACAGAGACAGGCAGATGTTACAGCCAGACAGGACCACAGAGACAGGCAGATGTTACAGCCAGACAGGACCACAGAGACAGGCAGATGTTACAGCCAGACAGGACCACAGAGACAGGCAGATGTTACAGCCAGACAGGACCACAGGTGTTACAGAGGGCCAGGGCTGGCGCGCACCTGCGCCGCCTCGTGCCGCGTCAGCACGCTGTCCAACAGCGCCACGTGGCCCCAACGGGCCGAGGGGGCGGCGGCGAAAACCAGGCGGTGGGAGCCCTGGGGGGGGGGGGAGGTGTGTGCATAGGGATCACGAAATGGGAAGCTTGAATGCGAGCGCGTGCGATGCAGGTGTGTGTGTGTGTGAGGCGGAGGGGGTGTGGATCGGCTGTGGGGTGGCTGTGGGGGTGCGGGGGTGTGGATCGGCGTGTGGGCGGGCGGCAGGGAGGAGCCGTTGAGGTGAAGAGGCGGGGCAGCGGCGATGTCTGAAGGGCGTGGGCCCGTCTAGGCCCATCCTTGGGCTACGCCGATCGTCCCCTCCCCTCTCCCCCCTCCCCTCTTCATTCTCTCCCCCCCCCTCTTTACCCCCTCTTACTAGCCCCCCTTGCCTGTCAAAAGGTGATGGCCCCCCTCCCCCCCACCCCCCCTTGCCTGCAGGAACGTGATGCCCCGCCGCCCCCGCGTCTCCAGCAGCGCCGTCACCAGCGCCAGCTGCGACCCCACCTCCCGCTCCAGGCGGGGTGTGCCGCGGTCCAGCGCCCACGCCACCAGGTCGCCGTTGTCGGCGGCGGCGGCGGCCGCCACCAGCCGCTCGCCCGTCATGAGGCCTGGGGTGTGCGGGGGCGTGCGGGGGAGGGGAGGGGCGTGCGCGGGGGGGGTAGGAGGGGTTGGGGGAGGGGGTTGGGGGAGGGAGGGGCTGGCGGGAGACGGAGCTGAGCGAAGCGAGCGCGGGCCGCACTGCTAGGAAACGTCCCCGCTGTCGCTGTCCTGTCTGGGCTAGAGGCCGGGCTAGAGACTCTTATCACCCTGGCATCCCCCCTCCCCCCGGTGCCGCCGCCACCCACCCAGCGGCTCGGCCCAGTGCAGCACTTTTGCGCCCCGGCCCTCCGGCGCCGCTGCCGCCGCCTCCACCTCCCGCCAGCACCAGCGCCTGCGCGTCCGCTCCGCGCCGCCGCTGCTGAGGTAGAAGCGTTCGGCGAGGAACTTGCAGACCTCCAGGTGGCCGCCAAACGCGGCAGCCGCGAGCACGCCGTCCGGAGGCGGGCATTGCGCCATCTCCAGTGCCAAGCGCAGATTGGCCACCGAGCCCGACGCCGCGACAAGCCGCAGAAGCTCGTAGCGCTGCGCGAGGCTGAGGCTCGAAATAGCGCCGGGCCTGCCCCAGCGAGCCGCGAACGCGGGCTCGGGAACGGCGTCGCTTAAATAGCATCGTCCCCAGTCCGCAGCGGGCAGCGCTTTAGCCGTGGCTTTGTTGACGAGCCGTAGCCCGCAGGCAACGTCGCTGCAGCTGGGCACGTATGCTGCTATTCGTTGCACCAGCTCCGCCGGCAGGGAACCCCAGCTCGCGGAACCGACATGCGCGGCGTCGTCTGGGCCCCCGCGCAAGTCCTCTATTTCCCCTGCCATCTTGTACTCAGTGAATGACAGCGAGGGAAGTTTTAGCTGGTGGTGCAGAGGTGGCAGAGGTCTCGACCTGGAGCAACTTGCGAAGAAGGGCGTGCGTGCTGCAGTAGGTAGACTTACTGCTGAAAGCAAACAAAAGATTGCGAAGGGCAGAAGAAACGCTGGAATTGCTGGACCCGGTCGGGCCAAAACCCTGGCGTGGCTCGGAGCCACGGGGTGTTTCCCCGCCCCCTCGCCCCCTCGCCCCCTCGCCCGCAGGCCCCCCCTCCCCCCCTGCTCGCCGAAGGTTGACATTGACGGCTCTACATATTCCTCCATCGATGATGAAGGAGGATTCTAAGTGACCCTATGGTGGACCCTTGGGCTGCCTCAAGCCGCTCCCAAGCCCATCCCAGCCTCCAGGTCAGGGGTGCTTCAGGCCCAGGTCTACATCGCCGCCCGGCAACGCGCAGTGCTTCCGGGGCTTGTGTCCTCCGCCCCGCAGGTCCTCTGAGTCCTCCGAGCAGTCATTTACCTCCAACTCCTGCGACTCCACTCGTCACTGCCGTGTGCCTCTTCTCCATCTCTTCCCACGGCATCCTCCCCTCTCCCCTTCCCCACCCCGCCCCTCGACCTCTCCCCCACCCTTTATCTCTCCTGCGACGCATGCGTCCTCCCGTCGCCCCCCCCTCCGTCTCGTGCGCGGCTGCTTCACCTATACGATGCGGCTTGTTGCCACGTTGTTCTCGTCAACCCCCCCCCCCCCCCCCCCTCCTCACCGACACGCATCCCCCATGCATCTGGCGGTCCGGAGCCACGCGTGCCATCGTGCTCTGAGCTGCATTGCGCTTTGCTTTAACCCCCCATCTGGTGCTCCCCTACCCGCCTATGTCTCCCCGCACCAGTCTATCTCGCTCGTTTGATGCTCCCTAGTCTGCCTCGTCCTCTCAGATCTGACCGTCAGATCAAGCAATGATACATGTCCCTCGAGCCTTCCCACTGGGAAGCACTTGGCAAGTACTTGAAGTCAGTCCTGTCCAGTCCTGTCCCACAGAGTTGCCGATACGTAGTAGTCCCCGTGCTCATACGGATACGCATTCATACGGATACGGCCTCTAGCTGCCGTGTCAATTCCGCATGCGGGGCGGGGGACCGGCCGGGCCGCCGGGCTGGGGCCGGCGGAGCGGGGGTGGGGGTAACGTGGGTCCTGGCAAGCTGCGCCCGGGTGGGCCCGGTGGGCCAGCGGGGGTGGGCTTGAAAACAAATTGCACCGATTGAGGCCCTGCCTGCGCACCATCCGGGGTCGTCGGGCAGATATGCACGGCACGCGCACGCTGCAAGGGCCAGGAGGCCGAGGGCGGAGGGCTAGCCGAGAGAACAAACGTTCTGCTGCGAAGCGCGGCGGGCTCGCCCCCCGAGAAAAAGACATGGGCGCGTGACGGCGTGAGACGTGATTAGCGTGCAGCTTTCCTCTATATCCTGGGAAGGCCGTGGGGGCGTACGTGCAGAGGAAGCCTGCCGGCCGTCGGGTGACGCCCGTACCTCTACCCTTGGACATACTCGCCGCATAGACGCGTTACAAAGCGTAGGTAGGGGTAGCCGCGAGCGCAGCTTCAGATCAGTATCCACTAGCTGCCGTCCTGCGCCTGCCGTACGAGATGTGTGTGCATGTCTGGCACGGTCCAACGATGGACGGGCGGGTCGGGTCGTCGCGTCGGGCGGGCTGATGCGCGCGGGAAGATGGTCGTAGAGCCTCCCATCGCAGTCATACACTTTCTAAGTAGTTATGGCCGCTATATGGAGGCCATCTAGGAACTGAGGTAGGTCGGCAAATCGGCGGCGGCACGTCTAGCATGTCGCGGGACAGTCGGTGCTCGTCGGTAGGTCCACATCGATGTGTGGCCCGGCACCATCAACTCTTATATGACAGATAGACCTCGTAAAAGTCAAATCCGAGTGGTACCCGGGTACCCGTCTGTGCGCCGGCGCGGTTGGATTGCTTCGACCCTCTTCGACCCGCCTTAGGAGTTAGGAACTCCAGTATGCGTTCCGTGTGACCAACCGTCCCCACTCCGATTTGGTCAGTCCTAACCAGAGGCCCAGCAGTCGTGACGCTTGTTATCATATCACTTGAGCCTACCGCCGTCTTGTGCTACTTGTGAATCCGCCGCGAAGGGGTCATCATGCTGCAAACGACTTGCCTGGTTCTGGCGCTGGGGTGGCTCGTAGCTATCCAGGTGAACTCAGTTGACGCATTCGCGCCAACAGAGCTGACATGGACATCGGCAGGGACCGTGGTGGTCGGGACCCCATCGGGGGGGACAAAGACTATCAACGCCTACACAGGTACGCGCCCCAGAATGCCGCCTGGACTACAGGCCGTCGTCGATGCATATACTACGCCGTGCGATTCAGTCTAACCTACAAGAGTGCGAACCTGAGCATGCCCGCCCGCGGCCATGAACCAACCTGTAGGCACGATAACCTACAAGCCCATGAACATCACGGTCGGCTCCTACAGAATCCAGACGCTCGGCTTCGCGGCTGGCACTTCGGCGGTGAGACGCACGGGCGCGCATGACCTGGCTCGCTCGCATGCCCCCGCCAGCGGGACGGACGGGGCATCCCGGACGAATGAAAAGTGTGCCGAGACCGACACGACCGACGCTTCACAGCGACCACGCACCACCCGCCGCCACCCGCGCCCAACCTCACCGCCGCCCCGCCTCGCCCGCGTCCCCCAGGCCACCGTGCCGGCGCCCACGATCCGCTTCACGGCGTGTTCGCAGTACCGTCTGACGCTCATCAACTCGGCTGGGACTGCGTCCACCGACACGTCCTCCACGTGCGTGTGTGGGCGTCCTATCTTGTACGCACGCATCAGGCGGCAAGCGGCACACACGCACGCACTGCGCGCAAGGCATCCTTCAGGCTTAGTCCCCTCCCCGCGCCTCTGCCCAGGGTTGCAGATACGTATTAGTCCCCGTACTGATACGGATACGTAATATTACGGATACGGCCTTTCGCTGCCGTATTGATACGGCATGCGGCGCGGGGGACCGGCCGGGCAGCCGGGCGGGGGCTGGCGGACGGAGGGGGGGGGGGGGGGGGGCTGGAGAACAAACCGGACCGAGGCCCTGCCTGCGCACCGTCCGGGGTCGGGGCAGCTATGCACGCGCACGCTGCATGCAAGGGCCAGGAACGAAGCCGAGGGTGGAGGGCTAGAGAACAAAACCGCAACAGTCCACGCACACTACCCTGCGCTCGAGGATAAGGCGGCTGCTGTGTGGGCTCCGTACGCTGCCGGACAGCACGCACGCACACAATACCCCGCAATACGCCTCTCCGCCGTACTGCATTAATGCGGCTGGGCGCACCGTATTTTTGCCGTATTATGCCGTACCGTATCAGCAAGGAGGGGGGCGTACTGCGTGTCAATACGCGTATTATTGGCCGCACTGTGCAACACTAGCAACACTGCCTCTGCAGCCCCAGCCCCAGCTGACCACCACCACGGCCCGCCCGCCCGCCCGCCGCCCCCCGCAGCACCAACCTGCACCTGCACGGCGCCCACGTCAGCGGCGACTCACCCGCGGACGACATCAGCATCGCCGTAGCCTCAGGCAAGCAGCAGCCACCGCCTGCCCGGTCGTACGTGGCGCTAGCTGCGGCCGCACAGGCCGCGGCTGCATGCACGTCTTCTATCTTGTTCATTGGCTGGCTGCGGTCCGTACGGTACGGTCCAACCAAAATGTGGCTGCCGCCCGCTACGCCCGCAGGCCGTAGCTTCATCTACACCTACAACATCCCCTGCGACCACGCCGGCGGCACCTTCTTCTACCACCCCCACGTGCACATGCAGACCGCCGTACAGGTGTGGCCAGCATGCGTGCAGCTAGCGTCGGCCCCGTCAGCATCCCGGCTGGAGCGAGTGCAGCGCTGTCCGTTTCCCTCCCCCTCGCTCGCGCCGTCTCCATCCCCCATTTCCCACCCCCGCCCCCCCTCATCTCCCTCCCTTCGCGCTGCCTGCCTCCCTCCCCCACGTTGCCTCGCTCTCTCCCTGGCCCCTGGCCCCTGGCCCCTGGCCCCTGGCCCCTGGCCCCTGGCCCCTGGCCCCTGGCCCCTGGCCCCTGGCCCCTGGCCCCTGGCCCCTGGCCCCTGGCCCCTGGCCCCTGGCCCCTGGCCCCTGGCCCCTGGCCCTGGCCCCTGGCCCCTGGCCCCTGGCCCCTGGCCCCTGGCCCCTGGCCCCTGGCCCCTGGCCCCTGGCCCCTGGCCCCTGGCCCCTGGCCCCTGGCCCCTGGCCCCTGGCCCCTGGCCCCTGGCCCCTGGCCCCTGGCCCCTGGCCCCTGGCCCCTGGCCCTGGCCCCTGGCCCCTGGCCCCTGGCCCCTGGCCCCTGGCCCCTGGCCCCTGGCCCCTGGCCCCTGGCCCCTGGCCCCTGGCCCCTGGCCCCTGGCCCCTGGCCCCTGGCCCTGGCCCTGGCCCCTGGCCCCTGGCCCCTGGCCCCTGCCCCTGGCCCCTGGCCCCTGGCCCCTGGCCCCTGGCCCCTGGCCCCTGGCCCCTGGCCCCTGGCCCCTGGCCCCTGGCCCCTGGCCCCTGGCCCCTGGCCCCTGGCCCCTGGCCCCTGGCCCCTGGCCCCTGGCCCCTGGCCCCTGGCCCTGGCCCCTGGCCCCTGGCCCCTGGCCCCTGGCCCCTGGCCCCTGGCCCCTGGCCCCTGGCCCCTGGCCCCTGGCCCCTGGCCCCTGGCCCCTGGCCCCTGGCCCCTGGCCCTGGCCCCTGGCCCCTGGCCCCTGGCCCCTGGCCCCTGGCCCCTGGCCCCTGGCCCCTGGCCCCTGGCCCCTGGCCCCTGGCCCCTGGCCCCTGGCCCCTGGCCCCTGGCCCCTGGCCCCTGGCCCCTGGCCCCTGGCCCCTGGCCCCTGGCCCCTGGCCCCTGGCCCCTGGCCCCTGGCCCCTGGCCCCTGGCCCCTGGCCCCTGGCCCCTGGCCCCTGGCCCCTGGCCCCTGGCCCCTGGCCCCTGGCCCCTGGCCCCTGGCCCCTGGCCCCTGGCCCCTGGCCCCTGGCCCCTGGCCCCTGGCCCCTGGCCCCTGGCCCCTGGCCCCTGGCCCCTGGCCCCTGGCCCCTGGCCCCTGGCCCCTGGCCCCTGGCCCCTGGCCCCTGGCCCCTGGCCCCTGGCCCCTGGCCCCTGGCCCCTGGCCCCTGGCCCCTGGCCCCTGGCCCCTGGCCCCTGGCCCCTGGCCCCTGGCCCCTGGCCCCTGGCCCCTGGCCCCTGGCCCCTGGCCCCTGGCCCCTGGCCCCTGGCCCCTGGCCCCTGGCCCCTGGCCCCTGGCCCCTGGCCCCTGGCCCCTGGCCCCTGGCCCCTGGCCCCTGGCCCCTGGCCCCTGGCCCCTGGCCCCTGGCCCCTGGCCCCTGGCCCCTGGCCCCTGGCCCTGGCCCCTGGCCCCTGGCCCCTGGCCCCTGGCCCCTGGCCCCTGGCCCCTGGCCCCTGCCCCTGGCCCCTGGCCCCTGGCCCCTGGCCCCTGGCCCCTGGCCCCTGGCCCCTGGCCCCTGGCCCCTGGCCCCTTGCCCCTGGCCCCTGGCCCCTGGCCCCTGGCCCCTGGCCCCTGGCCCCTGGCCCCTGGCCCCTGGCCCCTGGCCCCTGGCCCCTGGCCCCTGGCCCCTGGCCCCTGGCCCCTGGCTGTGTCGCGCGCGCGGCTGCTCCTTGCGCCTCCGGTCATTTCCTCAATCAAGGGAAGCTTTGACAGCAGGCCCTGCCGCCACCCCCGCCCCTCCCCTGCCTGGCTGCGCCCCTGCAGGTTGCGGGCGGCGCGGTGGGAGCCCTCATCATGGCGGACCAGGCTCTGGAGATGACGTCGCGTCCGGCCTCCTGGCCCTCCATGCCACAGCACGTCCTGGTCCTGCTGAGGGTGGATACTGCCGACGTGGCACTCTCGCGTCCGGCCACGCCCACTGTGACCAGCTTATGTGTGAGAGACGATGGGGGCGGGAAGGTTTTGGGCGGCGGTGCGTGCGTTGCTTGAGTGATATCTTTCTTTATTTTTTGGGACGACTGGCTGGGAGGATCGGGGCGGACGGGGGGATGGAATGGTTGCGGAAGCGATCGATGGCTCTCTTCCATGTCCCTTCGACTGCTGCGCGCTCAGCAGCAGTTCCGTGAATCCGTGTTCGCTTCTTATGCAGACGATGGTCAGCTGCACCTGGCTCAAGACGTTCGGAACGGCTCCCGCGGGCCAGTTCTACTTGGCCAATGGCGCGTACATGTAAGTGAGACCAGTTGATTCTCCTCCATGTCACAACATGAGTCCAGGGAGGGAGAGAGGGGGCGCACGCACGTGCGTGCATGGCATGGCGGGCGGCCTCACCCGCATCAACGCCACTCCCATCCGCCGCCAACCCAAAACCCGCAGGCCCACGTTGTCGATTGGCAACGCCAACAAGTGGTACCGCCTCCGCATGGTACACGCCTCCCTGGACTCCATGGGAGTGCTGTTCAACGTCCAACCCCTCAGTGAGTAGTGGTGCGCTCGCGCTGCGGGCGTGACGCACGTACGTAGCTAGAGCCGCCAAGGCGGCCTGCTGCTGCTTATGCTGCTGCAGCGCATGCAGTCAGACAGCTTGATTCATTGCCGTCACCCCGCGGCCCCTCCTCTATCTGCTGCGCGCAGGTGGCACCGGCACCGGGGCCTGCCAGGTGCAGCTGCTCGGCCGCGACGGCGTGCTGCTGCCCATCACCCCCCGCCCGCTCACCGCCAGTGGCACCGTCACGCCCCTGCTCTTCGCCACCGCGGCAACAAGGGCGGACGTGGCCATCAGCTGTCCCTGCAGCTCCGGAACGTGCTCCTACAGCGTTTTGCAGGTGCGCCATCCGTAGCCTCCCTCTTGCGCATGCGTGTCTTACAGCCATCTGGGCAACGTGATGCGGTGGCGCCTGACGTCCGCGGATGCGCGGACGACCAACAAAGCCGCGGGGCTGCACGCTGCCCTGCATCCGATTGGATGGACTCCTCGCAAAGAGTCTGAGCCGGCCCTCATGCTTGCTTGTGGCAGCCGCACCAACCCAGCCCCGCCCAAGGCGGCTGACGGCCGCGCCCCTGCGCCCCCCCCCCTCCCCCGTGGTCCCCGCGCAGGGCACCACAACAGTTGCGACGCTCACGGTGACCGCAAGCCCCTCCTCCTCAGCGCCGCCCACGCTGACCCCGTGGAAGCCGTGCCGGCCCTACTACCTGCAGGACCTGCGCAACCTCGCTGTGCAAGCCCGCCGGAGTGAGCCTGCCAGGGTCGGCCGCCGGGCGGGGTTCAGTTGGCCGGGCGTGGTTGGCCGGGCGGGGTCGGCCGGGCATAGTCGGCCGGGCGCGCGGGGTTGGCCGGGCGGGGTTGGCGGGGCGGGGTTGGCGGGGCGGGGTTGGCCGGGCGGGTTGGCCGGACAGGGGCGGCCGGACAGGGGCAGCCGGTCGGGGGCGGCTGGGGCGCGGCAGCTCCCTCTCCCCCCCCCTCACCCTTCCCTGCCCCCCCTCTTCCCCGGCTGCCCGGTGTACCTGACCCTTCCGCAGCCGTGAGCTTAGCACCGGACGCCATCAATAACCTCAAGTACGACCCTGCGAACCCTCAATTCAACTTCACGATCAAGACCGTGCAGGTGAGCGGCGGCTACTGCGGCCTGCTGCTTCTTCCTGTTCTTCCGGTAGCCGCAGCAACCAGCAGCATACACAACGTGTTGTCTCCTCCTGGCTCGTGTCGTACGTCCCCCCCAGACTGCTGCACAGTACGGAATGCAGCAACCACCTAAACCACCCATACACATGCACACCAAGTGCGTGTCCACCAATCAACGCGATGCTTCATGGTTGGACACACTCACTCACGTTCGTTTCCTTGAGCGCAGGCTCCGTCATGCACCTTCTCTTGCACAACACACCCCCACCCCCTTACCCCCCTTGACCCTTGTCGCCCCACCCCCGCCCGCCGCAGGAATGGGGCATCACCAACGTGAACGCGCACCCGTTCCACCTCCACATCTCGCCCTTCCAGCTCGTCAACCAGGTGCCCACGGGAGGCCCTGCAAACTGGTTCGCGCTAGGTGCGTGCGTGCACCGCCGCTGTCCATCTCCAATCAGCGCCTGAACCTTGTCACGGCGCATACCATGGCAGACTGCCCAGGAGCCCTACCTCCTCAGGCAGCGTCCCCTGACTACTAGTACTAGTACTAGTAGACGGCAGTAAAGTACTTAACTGCCGTTGCCATGCCTGTCGACGGACCTGTGCAATTCGGATTATGCAGCTCCAGGGGTATACACGAGCGCGTGCCCAGCCAGCAGTTTGTGCTCTGAGCCCCCGAGTGCGTGGTGGTGGGTGTGGATAGTGTGGAGGGGCTAGCCCCCCACACTACTCACACACACCCGGCGGCCCCTCAGCACACGCCCCCTGCTGGAGGCGTAGTATGATTATTGCGCTGCCCTTACTTGCGTTCCCTGCCCCGCAGGAGACTGGCAAGACACACTGGCCTCAGGCAATGCCACCAACCAGGGAGGCATCATCGTCGACCTCACCTACCCTTCTCCCTGCTGCTTCAACCCATCAATTCGCTTCCGGACCGAGTTCGTGGGCAAGGTGCGTGTGTGCGATGCCTGAAGCGCGGCATGGGCGTGGCGTGGGCGCCTGGGTTCTGTGGCCCGCCGGACCGGTCGGCGGGATAGGTGTGCACAGGAGGTGTCCAGCCAGGGCGAGGGCTGCGGCTGGTCTGGCTGGGTTTACTGGGTTAGTGTAACGGTAGGATTCCTGCCTAGGCATCAACCAGTGCACTAAACCTCTTGTTACAGTTAGTGACATGCGGGTCGGCACAAACACTCAGCAGACGCGCCGCAACGAGCCATGGCCCGGCCGCCACACGATGATGCGTATGCTGTCTTACGATGTGGCTGCTGCTGCCGTGCACCGTACAGGTCATCGTGCACTGCCATATCCTGACTCACGAGGATGCCGGAGCTATGGCCCTGACTAAGAGCATCGGCACTGGGGGCGTCACCGCTGCCATGATCAGCACCAGCCTCTCCTTCGTATGCCCACCCTAGCCCGGCTGGACGTCTAACGTTCACATGAGGCAAGCGATGCGGGGCAGGCCGGAGTGGCCTTGACGTGTGCGTGCCTTATGGGCGGCCCGAGACAAGGAATGCGTTCTTGGGGCCCCCCGGATGGAGGAGCTCGAACCGGATCCTGATGATCTGTGCATGGGATGTGCGGGCATGGGCGGGAGATGCATGGAACGTAGCCGAAGGGCATAAATGCCGACCCTGGCGGGCAAGCGCAAGTCCAGTACATAATGTGGATATAAGCACAAGTGCAGCGGTGCGGCCAAGGAGCGCCCGATGGTGGGGCGTTGATTCTGCCCCGCCCCCTTAACCCCGACGTGGATGGGGCACGCACGGGTCCGCCCGTTGCGCAGCTATTATTATTAGTATCACAAGTGTAGCGGCGGGTTAATGCGGTGATAATTAACGCCGAGGTGGGAGGGTTGTCCGGTTTTGTCAACATGGAATGGGGATGACTGGCTTTGTGAAGTGACTGGTCACAAGCTAAGGCGGTGCTGTGTGAAGTTGCCTGACTGGCTGTTTGTTCGTTTATGCTGCGTTTGCTGGCCAGTGAAAGCAGGAAGGTGATGGTGTGGGCGCCGCCGCCGATGGGGTGGCGGTGGATGGGGACGTAAGGGTAGCATAGGCAAAGGCCTGGGGGTGTTTGGCCATTGACGGTGTGGGTTGCATCATTCACTTCTGCATTTCTTCGCCCTCGCAGTTGTATTGTGCTGGTGGCCGTACGCCTGCAGTTGCTTGCTTTTGGTGCGCCTAGGGGTGGGGCTAAGTCGCCCTGCTGGGACCACGCGTATCCGTGCCCGGTTGCGTAGGGGTCCTGTTAGTTCGGAGCTCACTTGCTCAATCGGGTTTGCAGCTCGTTTGTGGATGTACGGCTCTCGTGCACATCAGCACCTGTTTTTCTCTTCTGTGGCTATGCCACGGTCACCTGGCATGCCCTCGGACATGGTATCCCCCCCGACTTGTGCGCTGCTCCGAGCTCTTGTGGGTTGACCGCCGCGTGATAACCAGGGTGTCCCGACTTATGTGTGCCGCGGGGCGTGTTTGGGCTGGGGCGCCATGCACAGCGCGTGTCAGACCCACGAGCGTGGCAGCAGCGATGGTCGGTGGTGTGCACACGTGGCTTTATGGTGTGGCGCATGCCACATCGGCTTCTGCTGTGTCTTCGTGCGTAGGGCGGTGAAGCAGATTAAGTTAATCGAGTTGATCTGTGTTGGGGCTGCGTGCCCTGGCTTTGCGCAACCAAGCCGGGCTGGTGACATGCCGCCACACGGGGCGGGAGATCGTGACAACCTGCAGGCTGGGCGGGGCTTTCCCCGTACGGCCGGCGCCCATTCTTTTTGTGCTGATATCACGGCTCGAAACTATGTAATGGTGGCTGGAACGCGGGCTGTGAGGGTGAACGCCCAGCCGCCAATTCACGGGGGAATGTATCTGCGAGATGTCCAAACAAAACTCCGGGTTGACACCCTGAGGTGTGGTCGCTGCGCGGTAGCACCACACGGCTGCTGTCTTGTACAGGGGGGGGGTAGGAATGATGTAAAAGTACCCCATGCCTCCTTTGGAAAGCGCTTGGCCAAAGGAGCCTGAATCCGCTTTCAGAATTAAAATCGAGGCAAAGATCTGGGCCCCCAAAGTCCAGGGTGGGTGGGTGGGTCGGGGGGTCCGGGAACTTTCGTCAAGGGGGGCCCAGGAACTTTCGTCACGGCGGGGCAGGACCCCTTCCGGTCCATCAGGCGTGTAAAGACAAGGTCTGAGCTCTGGGTATGCCTGAGCACCACGTACAGCGGTCGGGAGGTGGGTCCAGGCCGGGCATGACCCGACATGTCGGCATGCCAGCGTTGCGGAACACGTGGAGGGCCATCCCCACCGCCTCCTGTCGTGTGATACACAGCCACTTTGTCACACAAGGAGCCAGAAGCACTAAGCGCTGCGGTGGTAGGAGCGGCAGGACCCTCTCGGCGGGTCGATGGACGCGGCCATGGTCAATGGACAGACCCCGAGTCTGGCATTCGCTCCAGGACGGCTTGCAAGACGATAGCACACGTGGAGAGCAGTCCGTAGATGCAGGAATGAAGGAGGTTGCCGTATGTTTCGCGCATGTTCAGTGCTGCTATACGTCGTACGGCATGGGTGGGTGGGTGGGTCAGGGGGTTCCGGAACTTTTCCCTAAACCCCACCCTGTCTTGTACGTCAGGTTCTGCGCATGCAAAACCGGGCAAACGGATCATCACCAGGGGTTCGCACGTGGTTCCCCTCCGTACTACTGATCTGGCCCAGCAAGGCTTATGTTTCCAGGTCTGATGGAATGGACAGCATTCCTTGCGGTGTGAACGATCTATGACACGGCCAGGGGCCGCACAGCACCACACACCTCCCACCCACCCACCCAGCACAACCAAACACGGACACATGGGAACGGATCACGCAAGGGGGTGGGTGGGGGGTGGTGCCGTGGAGAGGGGGCCGTGGTGGAAGGGGGGCCTCGGAGTGCCCGCACGCATCACGCCCCGAGGACACCGTAGGCCTCCTTGATTGCTGGCCCCGGCGGCGGCGGCGGGAGAAGCGGGTTCCAGCGCGGAGGGTGGGGCGGCGGCGGCGGCTGTTGGTTCTGGGCATGCAAAACCGGGCAAACGGATCATCACCAGGGGTTCGCACGTGGTTAGGAATGACGTATTACAGGGCATTACAGGGTACGTGGTTAGGAAGCAGACTTACACGTGGTTAGGAAGCAGACTTACATGGGCCCCGCGCCCTGCGACGTGGAGGGCTCCGGGAAGCATCCCAGGAGTGTGGCACCGCCCCCGCGGCAGCACCACCTTTACCCAACGCCGCCTTTACACGTGGTTAGGAAGCAGACTTACATGGTGGTCACGTGGTTAGGTAGGGTGAAGGGCATCATCTGGGAGGGCAGCGGCGGGCGCTGCCGGTGGCAGCACCGACCCCATCAGCCAAGCATCAGCTGGCCAGCCGCGCAATGCGCTGACTGACTTACAATGCGTGCCGCCGTGTCGGGATTCTGCCTCTCAGCACCGACGTACGGACGTTCTCTCGCTTCAGACATCAGCTCCTTTCCAACCACTCCGCCCCCTTCTCCAGCCTTCGCCTTGCTCACACCGTTGCTACGCCTCGTACAGGGCGTCAGCCAGGCACGCCGCTCTCACTGAGCCTACGTTGTGGACGCACGAATCCATTCTGCGCTTCCGTTGCGCTTCGCCGCTCGCGACGAACCCCTCCGCGCGCCCCTCACGTATCCTCACGCAGCCCAGCACCGCTATTCTGCTGCCGCGCTCACGCCTCGCCCGCCTCCAAGAGTTGCCGCTCCGAGTCTCGCCATTCCCGCGCTGCCTGCCCGCCGGCATTGTCAAACGCCCCGCACGCCGCACCGGACGCTCCAATCCCCACCCAGCGTCACGTTTCCTCGCGGTTCGCCTCGGCAGACGGCACGCGCTCGCCCTGCACTCCCGACACGCAATTCCGCACTGGCCCCTCCAGTTCACCCCGCGGCCCCCGGCGTCAACTGCCGACCAAAACCGCTCACTTTTTTCGCTTTCCAGAAATCCATCAGGACATCGCCTACATATCCGGCTCTTTCCACCACTTTCCGCCCACACTGTAATCACGGGGGCCCCATATCTAGGGATGCTGTCAAAAAAATGTACTCTCAGAAAATTCGGGGGTTTGCGGGCCTCTCGCGCCCTGCCGATGAGTGCGCGCGATAGCTGAATATGCCCTGTATAGCTGATCTCATTTTCTCGGGCGGAGGTCGCGCCCTGGAGGAAGCGCGCCTGGTCGCCCTCGCGAAGTCCGACCGCTCTCCGCCGTGCGCGGGCCTCTCGCAGCCTGCCACCGACCTCAGCAATTACATGGACTGCTGATCTACACCTTCCAGTGATTGCGGGGTCGCGAGCACCCCACACGAGCGAGAGCGACTGAAGTTCGGCGTCGGTTTAGGAACGCCTGTTCTCGCGACGAATGGCTCTATCGCGCTACGCTGTTTCAGATATGATTCGCGGTTACGCGAGCGGCCCAGCTTTGAAAAGTGTGTGTTACATGGTGAGTATCTTCGCGGCCCAGCGCTTCCGGGCTGCGCCTGTGGTCGCTTCAATAGCAATGAGCATCAACGATGCGATCGCGACAAGTCGCAGTGGGTCGGCAGTAGCGTGTCGGCCCCGCGGAGCACATGTCGGCACCTCAAACGGTGCCCCCCCCCCCTGCCCCCCCCCCCCTGTTTGTGGGGTGGGGGTTGCCATGACTGGTGCGCTGTCGTTAGATAGGGGGCGCAGGGGCTGAGTTCCCCTCCGTACTACTGATCTGGCCCAGCAAGGCTTATGTTTCCAGGTCTGATGGAATGGACAGCATTCCTTGCGGTGTGAACGATCCATGACACGGCCAGGGGCCGCACAGCACCACACACCTCCCACCCACCCACCCAGCACAACCAAACACGGACACATGGGAACGGATCACGCAAGGGGGTGGGTGGGGGGGGGTGCCGTGGAGAGGGGGCCCGTGGTGGAAGGGGGGGCCTCGGAGTGCCCGCACTCATCACGCCCCGAGGACACCGTAGGCCCTCCTTGATTGCTGGCCCCGGCGGCGGCGGCGGGAGAAGCGGTCCAGCGCGGAGGGTGGGGGCGGCGGCGGCGGGCTGTTGGTTCTGGGCAATGCAGAACCGGGCAACGGATCATCACCAGGGGTTCGCACGTGGTTCCCCTCCGTCTACTGATCTGGCCCAGCAAGGCTTATGTTTCCAGGTCTGATGGAATGGACAGCATTCCTTGCGGTGTGGAACGATCCATGACAACGGCCAGGGGCCGCACAGCACCACACACCTCCCAACCCACCCACCCAGCACAACCAACACGGACACATGGGAACGGATCACGCAAGGGGGTGGGTGGGGGGTCATGCTGTGGAGAGGGGGCCCGTGGTGGAAGGGGGGCCTCGGGTGGCCCCGGCGGCGGCGCGGGAGAAGCGGGTTCCAGCGCGGAGGGTGGGGCGGCGGCGGCGGCTGTTGGTTCTGGGCATGCAGAACCGGGCAAACGGATCATCACCAGGGGTTCGCACGTGGTTCCCCTCCGTACTACTGATCTGGCCCAGCAAGGCTTATGTTTCCAGGTCTGATGGAATGGACAGCATTCCTTGCGGTGTGAACGATCCATGACACGGCCAGGGGCCGCACAGCACCACACACCTCCCACCCACCCACCCAGCACAACCAAACACGGACACATGAGAACGGATCACGCAAGGGGGTGGGTGGGGGGTCATGCTGTGGAGAGGGGGCCGTGGTGGAAGGGGGGCCTCGGGTGGCCCCGGCGGCGGGCGGCGGGAGAAGCGGTTCCAGCGCGGAGGGTGGGGGCGGCGGCGGCGGCTGTTGGTTCTGGGCATGCAGAACCGGGCAAACGGATCATCACCAGGGGTTCGCACGTGGTTCCCCTCCGTACTACTGATCTGGCCCAGCAAGGCTTATGTTACCAGGTCTGATGGGATGGACAGCATTCCTTGCGGTGTGAACGATCCATGACACGGCCAGGGGCCCGCACAGCACCACACACCTCCCACCCACCCACCCAGCACAACCAAACACGTACACATGGGAACGGATCACGCAAGGGGGTGGGTGGGGGGTCATGCTGTGGAGAGGGGGCCGTGGTGGAAGGGGGGCCTCGGGTGGCCCCGGCGGCGGCGGCGGGAGAAGCGGGTTCCAGCGCGGAGGGTGGGGCGGCGGCGGCGGCTGTTGGTTCTGGGCATGCAGAACCGGGCAAACGGATCATCACCAGGGGTTCGCACGTTGGTTCCCCTCCGTACTACTGATCTGGCCCAGCAAGGCTTATGTTTCCAGGTCTGATGGGATGGACAGCATTCCTTGCGGTGTGAACGATCCATGACACGGCCAGGGGCCGCACAGCACCACACACCTCCCACCCACCCACCCAGCACAACCAAACACGGACACATGGGAACGGATCACGCAAGGGGGTGGGTGGGGGGTCATGCTGTGGAGAGGGGGCCGTGGTGGAAGGGGGGCCTCGGGTGGCCCCGGCAGCGGCGGCGGGAGAAGCGGGTTCCAGCGCGGAGGGTGGGGGCGGCGGCGGCGGCTGTTGGTTCTGGGCATGCAGAACCGGGCAAACGGATCATCACCAGGGGTTCGCACGTGGTTCCCCTCCGTACTACTGATCTGGCCCAGCAAGGCTTATGTTTCCAGGTCTGATGGAATGGACAGCATTCCTTGCGGTGTGAACGATCCATGACACGGCCAGGGGCCGCACAGCACCACACACCTCCCACCCACCCACCCAGCACAACCAAACACGGACACATGAGAACGGATCACGCAAGGGGGTGGGTGGGGGGTCATGCTGTGGAGAGGGGGCCGTGGTGGAAGGGGGGCCTCGGGTGGCCCCGGCGGCGGCGGCGGGAGAAGCGGGTTCCAGCGCGGAGGGTGGGGCGGCGGCGGCGGCTGTTGGTTCTGGGCATGCAGAACCGGGCAAACGGATCATCACCAGGGGTTCGCACGTGGTTCCCCTCCGTACTACTGATCTGGCCCAGCAAGGCTTATGTTACCAGGTCTGATGGAATGGACAGCATTCCTTGCGGGTGGAACGATCCATGACACGGCCAGGGGCCGCACAGCACCACACACCTCCCACCCACCCACCCAGCACAACCAAACACGGACACATGGGAACGGATCACGCAAGGGGGTGGGTGGGGGGTCATGCTGTGGAGAGGGGGCCGTGGTGGAAGGGGGGCCTCGGGTGGCCCCGGCGGCGGCGGCGGGAGAAGCGGGTTCCAGCGCGGAGGGTGGGGCGGCGGCGGCGGCTGTTGGTTCTGGGCATGCAGAACCGGGCAAACGGATCATCACCAGGGTTCGCACGTGGTTCCCCTCCGTACTACTGATCTGGCCCAGCAAGGCTTATGTTTCCAGGTCTGATGGGATGGACAGCATTCCTTGCCGGTTGTGAACGATCCTGACACGGCCAGGGGGCCGCACAGCACCACACACCTCCCACCCACCCACCCAGCACAACCAAACACGTACACATGGGAACGATCACGCAAGGGGGTGGGTGGGGGGTCATGCTGTGGAGAGGGGGCCGTGGTGGAAGGGGGGCCTCGGTGTGGCCCGGCGGCGGCGGCGGGAGAAGCGGGTTCCAGCGCGGAGGGTGGGGCGGCGGCGGCGGCTGTTGGTTCTTGGGCATGCAGAACCGGGGCAAACGGATCATCACCAGGGGGTTCGCACGTGGTTCCCCTCCGTACTACTGATCTGGCCCAGCAAGGCTTATGTTACCAGGTCTGATGGGATGGACAGCATTCCTTGCGGTGTGAACGATCCATGACACGGCCAGGTGCCGCACAGCACCACACACCTCCCACCCACCCACCCAGCACAACCAAACACGGACACATGGGAACGGATCACGCAAGGGGTGGGTGGGGGGTCATGCTGTGGAGAGGGGGGCCGTGGTGGAAGGGGGGCCTCCGGTGTGGCCCCGGCGGCGGCGGCGGGAAGAAGCGGGTTTCCAGCGCGGAGGGTGGGGCGGCGGCGGCGGGCTGTTGGTTTCTGGGCATGCAGAACTGGGCAAACGGATCATCACCAGGGGTTCGCACGGGTTCCCCTCCGTACTACTGATCTGGCCCAGCAAGGCTTATGTTTCCAGGTCTGATGGGATGGACAGCATTCCTTGCGGTGTGAACGATCCATGACACGGCCAGGGGCCCGCACAGCACCACACACCTCCCACCCACCCACCCAGCACAACCAAACACGGACACATGGGAACGGATCACAGCAAGGGGGTGGGGGTGGGGGGGGAGCCGTGGAGAGGGGGCCGTGGTGGAAGGGGGGCCCTCGGAGTGCCCGCACGCATCACGCCCCGAGGGACACCGTAGGCCTCCTTGATTGCTGGCCCCGGCGGCGGCGGCGGGAGGAAGCGGGTTCCAGGCGCGGAGGGTGGGGCGGCGGCGGCGGCTGTGGTTCTGGGCATGCAGAACCGGGCAAACGGATCATTCACCAGGGGTTCGCACGTGTTCCCCTCCGTACTACTGATCTGGCCCAGCAAGGCTTATGTTTCCAGGTCTGATGGGATGGACAGCATTCCTTGCGGTGTGAAACGATCCATGACACGGCCAGGGGCCGCACAGCACCACACACCTCCCACCCACCCACCCAGCACAACCAAACACGTCACACATGGGAACGAATCACGCAAGGGGGTGGGTGGGGGGTCCATGCTGTGGAGAGGGGGCCGTGGTGGAAGGGGGGCCTCGGGTGGCCCCGGCGGCGGCGGCGGGAGAAGCGGGTTCCAGCGCGGAGGGTGGGGCGGCGGCGGCGGCTGTTGGTTCTGGGCATGCAGAACCGGGCAAACGGATCATCACCAGGGGTTCGCACGTGGGTTCCCCTCCGTACTACTGATCTGGCCCAGCAAGGCTTATGTTTCCAGGTCTGATGGAATGGACAGCATTCCTGGCGGGGTGATGAATCGATCCATGACACGGCAGGGGCCGCACAGCACCACACACCTCCCACCCACCCACCCAGCACAACCAAACACGGACACATGGGAACGGATCACGCAAGGGGGTGGGGGTGGGGGTGCGTGGAGAGGGGGCCGTGGTGTAAGGGGGGCTCGGAGTGCCGGCACGCATCACGGCCCCGAGGACACCGTAGGGCTCCTTGATTGCTGTCCCCGGCGGCGGCGGCGGGAGAAGCGGGTTCCAGCGCGGAGGGTGGGCGGCGGCGGCGGCTGTTTGGTTCTGGGCATGCAGAAACCGGGCAAACGGATCATCACCAGGGGTTCGCACGTGGTTCCCCTCCGTACTACTGATCTGGCCCAGCAAGGCTTATGTTTCCAGTGTCTGATGGGATGGACAGCATTCCTTGCGGTGTGAACGATCCATGACACGGCCAGGGGCCCGCACAGCACCACACCCCTCCCACCCACCCACCCAGCACAACCAAACACGTACACATGGGAACGAAATCACGCAAGGGGGTGGGTGGGGGTCATGCTGTGGAGAGGGGGGCCGTGGTTGGACAGGGGGCCTCGGGTGGCCCGGCGGCGGCGGGCGGGAAAGCGGGTGTTCCAGCGCGGAGGGTGGGGCGCGGCGGCGGCTGTTGGTTTCTGGGCATGCAGAACCGGGCAAACGGATCATCACCAGGGGTTCGCACGGTGGTTCCCCCTCCGTACTACTGATCTGGCCAGCAAGGCTTATGTTTCCAGGTCTGATGGAATGGAACAGCAATTCCTTGCGGTGTGAAACGATCCATGACACGGCCAGGGGCCGCAACAGCACCACACACCTCCCACCCACCCACCAGCAACAACCAAACACGGACACATGGGAACGGATCACGCAAGGGGTGGGTTGGGGGGGTCATGCTGTGGAGAGGGGGCCGTGGTGGAAGGGGGGCCTCGGGTGGCCCCGGGCGGCGGGCGGCGGGAGAAGCGGGTTCCAGCGCGGAGGGTGGGGCGGCGGCGGCGGCTGTTGGTTCTG
The DNA here is from genome assembly GCA_016858145.1 of Edaphochlamys debaryana. Taxonomy (NCBI): domain Eukaryota; kingdom Viridiplantae; phylum Chlorophyta; class Chlorophyceae; order Chlamydomonadales; genus Edaphochlamys; species Edaphochlamys debaryana. Next base: position 1,944 of record JAEHOE010000213.1, on the reverse strand, counting down.
GGCATGCAGAACCGGGCAAACGGATCATCACCAGGGTTCGCACGTGGTTCCCCTCCGTACTACTGATCTGGCCCAGCAAGGCTTATGTTTCCAGGTCTGATGAATGGACAGCATTCCTTGCGGTGTGAACGATCCATGACACGGCCAGGGCCCGCACAGCACCACACACCTCCCACCCACCCACCCAGCACAACCAAACACGGACACATGGGAACGGATCACGCAAGGGGGTGGGTGGGGGGGGTGCCGTGGAGAGGGGGCCGTGGTGGAAGGGGGGCCTCGGAGTGCCCGCACGCATCACGCCCGAGGACACCGTAGGCCTCCTTGATTGCTGGCCCCGGCGGCGGCGGCGGAGAAGCGGGTTCCAGCGCGGAGGGTGGGGCGGCGGCGGCGGCTGTTGGTTCTGGGCATGCAGAACCGGGCAAACGGATCATCACCAGGGGTTCGCACGTGGTTCCCCTCCGTACTACTGATCTGGCCCAGCAAGGCTTATGTTTCCAGGTCTGATGGAATGGACAGCATTCCTTGCGGTGTGAACGATCCATGACACGGCCAGGGGCCGCACAGCACCACACACCTCCCACCCACCCACCCAGCACAACCAAACACGGACACATGGGAACGGATCACGCAAGGGGGTGGGTGGGGGGTGGTGCTGTGGAGAGGGGGCCGTGGTGGAAGGGGGGCCTCGGGTGGCCCCGGCGGCGGCGGCGGGAGAAGCGGGTTCCAGCGCGGAGGGTGGGGCGGCGGCGGCGGCTGTTGGTTCTGGGCATGCAGAACCGGGCAAACGGATCATCACCAGGGGTTCGCACGTGGTTCCCCTCCGTACTACTGATCTGGCCCAGCAAGGCTTATGTTTCCAGGTCTGATGGAATGGACAGCATTCCTTGCGGTGTGAACGATCCATGACACGGCCAGGGGCCGCACAGCACCACACACCTCCCACCCACCCACCCAGCACAACCAAACACGGACACATGGGAACGGATCACGCAAGGGGTGGGTGGGGGGGGGTGCCGTGGAGAGGGGCCGTGGTGGAAGGGGGCCTCGGAGTGCCCGCACGCATCACGGCCCGAGGACACCGTAGGCCTCCTTGATTGCTGGCCCCGGCGGCGGCGGCGGGAGAAGCGGGTTCCAGCGCGGAGGGTGGGGCGGGGCGGCGCGGCGGCGGCTTTTGTTCTGGGCATGCAAAACGGGCAAACGGATCATCACCAGGGGTTCGCACGTGGTTCCCCTCCGTACTACTGATCTGGCCCAGCAAGGCTTATGTTTCCAGGTCTGATGGGATGGACAGCATTCCTTGCGGTGTGAACGATCCATGACACGGCCAGGGGCCGCACAGCACCACACACCTCCCACCCACCCCCCCAGCACAACCAAACACGGACACATGGGAACGGATCACGCAAGGGGGTGGGTGGGGGGGCATGCTGTGGAGAGGGGGCCGTGGTGGAAGGGGGGCCTCGGGTGGCCCCGGCGGCGGCGGCGGGAGAAGCGGGTTCCAGCGCGGAGGGTGGGGCGGCGGCGGCGGCTGTTGGTTCTGGGCATGCAGAACCGGGCAAACGGATCATCACCAGGGGTTCGCACGTGGTTCCCCTCCGTACTACTGATCTGGCCCAGCAAGGCTTATGTTTCCAGGTCTGATGGAATGGACAGCATTCCTTGCGGTGTGAACGATCCATGACACGGCCAGGGGCCGCACAGCACCACACACTCCCCCACCCACCCACCCAGCACAACCAAACACGGACACATGGGAACGGATCACGCAAGGGGGTGGGTGGGGGGTGGTGCTGTGGAGAGGGGGCCGTGGTGAAGGGGGCCTCGGGTGGCCCCGGCGGCGGCGGCGGGGGAAGAAGCGGTTCCAGCGCGGAGGGTGGGGCGGCGGCGGCGGCTGTTGGTTCTGGGCATGCAGAACCGGCAAACGGATCATCACCAGGGGTT